>JANSTP010188550.1:0-11834 GCA_025330745.1 Cladonema radiatum | reverse complement strand
ATCAATTAATCTGAGACAAAAAGTGAACGATGATAATTGTTGTAAGTTTACGTAGGATTAGAGTGCAAACTAAAAGATGAGAGCCAATGATCACCGCAACTTACACATATAGTGAGTGTTGATATTTTGTGTAAAATAACATAGCATTCAGCGCAAACAAAAAGAAGGTAACCACTGATCACCGAATCTTACATCTAAAGTGAATGTTGATATTTAGAGTTCGTTTTTGTAGGACAGGAGTCTAATTGAAAAAAGAGAGCTAAATACACATAAACTTACACCGAACGTGAGCGTTGATAATTGCTGTAAGTTTACGTAGGATTGGAGTGCAAACAAAAACCAGAGAGCTAATGATCACCGAAACCTACACATCAAGAGAGTGTAGATAAATGTTGTAAAATAACATAGCATTGCAGCGCAAACATATAGAAGGTATGCAATGATTACCGATACGCACATCTAAAGTGAGTGTCGATAATTGGTGTAAAATAACATAGCATTGCAGCGGAAACAGAAATAACTTAGCCAATGATCAAGAAAACTTTCATATAAAGTGAGTGTTGATATTTGGTGTTTGTCATTGTAGGACAGAAGCGTAATTAAAAACAAGAGAGCTAAATATCACCTAAACTTATACCAAATGTGAGCGTTGATAATTGCTGTAAGATAACGTAGGATTGTAGTGCAAACAAAAAGAAGAGATTCAATGATCACAGAAACTTTCACCTAAAGTGAGTGTCGATAATTGGTGTAAAATAACATAGCATTGAAGCGCAAACAATAAGGACGTAGCCAATCATCAACACAAATTACATTTAAAGTGAGTGTTGATACTTGGTTTACGTTATTGTAGGACAGAAGTGTAATTAAAACTAAGAGAGCTAAATATCACCTAAACTTATACCAAAAGTGAGTGTTAATAATTGTCGTAAGTTTACGTAGGATTAGAGTGCAAACAAAAAGAATAGAGCCAATGATAACGGAAAATTACATCTAAAGTGTGTGTTGATAATTGATGAAAAATAAAATAACATTCAGCGCAAACAAAAAGATGGTAGCCAATGATCACCGAAACTTACATCTAAACTGAGTGTTGATATTTGGTGTTCTTTTTTGTAGGACAGAAGTGTAATTTAAAAAAAGAGAGCTAAATATCACTTAAACTTATACCAAACGTGAGCGTTGATAATCGGTGTAAGTTTAAGTAGGATTTGAGTACAAACAAAAAGAAAAGAGTCAATGATCAACGAAACTTACAAGTAAAGTGAGTGTTGATAATCGGTGTAAATTAACATAGTATTGCAGAGCAAACAAAAAGAAGGTAGTCTATGATCGACAAAACTTACATCTAATGTGATTTTTGATATTTGGTGTTCGTTTTTGTTAGACAGAAGGGTATTTAAATAGAAGAGACCTAAATATCACATAAACGTATACCTAAAGTTAGCGTTGATAATTGGCGTAAGTTTACGTAGAATTAGAGTGCAAACAAAAAGAAGAGAGCCAATGATCAACGAAATTTACACCTAAAGTGAGTGTTGATAATTGATGTAAAATAACATGGTATTGAAGCGCAAACAAAAATCGGGTAGCCAATGATCACTGAAAATCACATCTAAATTGAATGTTGATATTTGGTGTTCGTTTTTGTAACACAGAAGTGTAATTAAAAAGAAGAGAACTAAATATCGCCTAATCTGACACCAACAGTGAACGATGATAATTCGTGTAAGTTTACGTAAGATTAGAGTGCAAACAAAAAGAAGTGGGCCAATGATCACCGAAACTTACACGTAAAGTGAGTGTTGATAATTGGTGAAAAATAAAATAGTATTCCAGCGCAAACGAAAAGTAGGTAGCCAATGATCATCAAAACTTACTTCTAAAGTGAATGATGATATTTGGTGTTCGTTTTTGTAGGAGAGAAGTGTAATTAAAAAGAAGAGAGCTAAATATCATCTAAACTTATACCAAAAGTGAGTGTTGATAATTGTCGTAAGTTTACGTAGAATTAGAGTGCAAACAAAAAGAAGAGAGCCAATGATCAACGAAATTTACACCTAAAGTGAGTGTTGATAATTGATGTAAAGGAACACAGCATTCAGCGCAAACAAAAGGAAGGTAGCCAATGGTCACCGAAACTTACATCTAAAGTGAGTGTTGATATTTTGTGTTCTTTTTTGTAGGACAGAAGTCTAATTAAATAGAAGAGAGCTAAATATTACCTAAACTTACACCAAAAGTGAGCATTGATAAGTGGTGTAAATTTACGTAGGATTGGAGTGCATACAAAAACCAGAGAGCTAATGATCACCGAAACTTACACATCAAGAGAGTGTTGATAAATGTTGTAAAATAACATAGCATTGCAGCGCAAACAAATAGAAGGTAGGCAATGATTAACGATACGCACATCTAAAGTGAGTTTTGATAATTGGTGTAAAATAACATAGCATTGCAGCGCAAACAGAAATAACTTAGCCAACGATCAAGAAAACTTACATTTAAAGTGAGTGTTGATATTTGGTGTTTGTCATTGTAGGACAGAAGTGTAATTAAAAACAAGAGAGCTAAATATCACCTAAACTTATACCAAATGTGAGCGTTGATAATTGCTGTAAGATAACGTAGGATTGTAGTGCAAACAAAAAGAAGAGATTCAATGATCACAGAAACTTTCACCTAAAGTGAGTGTCGATAATTGGTGTAAAATAACATAGCATTGCAGTGCAAACAATAAGGACGTAGCCAATCATCAACACAAATTACATTTAAAGTGAGTGTTGATATTTGGTTTACGTTATTGTAGGACAGAAGTGTAATTAAAACTAAGAGAGCTAAATATCACGTAAACTGATACCAAAAGTGAGCGTTGATACTTGTTGTAAGTTTACGTAGTATTAGAGTGCAAACAAAAAGAAGAGAGTCAATGATCAACGAAATTTACACCAAAAGTGAGTGTTGATAATTGAGGTAGAATTACATAGCCTTCAGGTCAAACAAAAGGAAGGTAGCCAATGATCACCGAAACTTACACCTAAAGGTAGTGTTGATAATTGTTGTAAAATAACACAGTATTGCAGCGGAAACAAAAAGAAGGTAGCCAATGATCTCAGTAACTTACATCTGAAGTGAGTCTTAATATTTGGTGTTTGTTGTTGTATTAAAGAAGTGTAAGAAAATAGAACAAAGCTAGATATTACCAAAACTTACCCTAAGAGTGAGCGTTGATAATTGGTGTAAATTTACATAGGATTGGAGTGCACACAATAAGATGAGAGCCAATGATCACCGAAACTTACACCTAAGGTGAGTGTCGATATTTGGTAAAAAATAAAATAGTATTGCAGCGCAAAGAAAAAGTAGGTAGCCAAGCATCACCAAAACTTACATCTAAAGTGAGTGATGATATTTGGTGTTCGTTTTTGTAGGACAGAAGTGTAATTAAAAGCAAGAGAGCTAAATATCACCTAAACATACATCAAAAGTGAGCGTTGATATTTGGTGTAAGTGTAAGTAGTATTGAAGTGCAAACAAAAAGAAGAGAGCCAATGATCAACGAAACTTACACATAAAGGAAGTGTTGATAATTTGTGTAAAATAACATAGTATTGCAGCGCAAACAAAAAGTGGTAGCCAATGATCACTGAAAATCACATCTAAATTGAGTCTTGATATTTGGGTTTGTTTTTTGGAGGACAGAAATGCAATTAAAAACAAGAGAGCTAAATGTCAGCTAATGTTACACTAAAAGTGAATGATGATGATGGGTGTAAGTTTACGTAGGATTGGAGTGCAAATAAAAAGAATAGAGCAAATAATGACCGAAACTGACACATAAAGTGAGTGTTTATAAGTAGTGTAAAATAACATAGTATTGCAGAGCAAACAAAAAGAAGGTAGCCAATGATTACCGAAACTTACATCTAAAGTAAGTGTTAATAATTGGTGTAAAACAATATAGTATTGCGGCGGAAACAAAAAGAAGGTAGCCAATGATCTCCAAAACTGACATACAAAGTGAGTCTTAATATTTGGTGTTTGTTTTTGTAGGACAGAAGTGTAAGTAAAAAGAACAAACCTAGATATTACCTAAACTTACCCCAAGAGTGAGCGTTGCTAATTGGTGTAAATTTACGTAGGATTGTAGTGTAAACAAAAAGATGAGAGCAAATGATCACCGAATCTTACACCTAAAGTGAGTGTCGATATTTGGTGTAAAACAAAATAGTATTGAAGTGCAAACAAAAAGAAGAAAGCCAATGATCAACGAAACTTACACATAAAGAAAGTGTTGATAATTTGTTTAAAATAACATAGTATTGCAGCGCAAACAAAATAAGGTAGCCAATGATCACCGAAAATCAAGTCTAAATTGAATGTTGATTTTTGGGGTTCGTTTTTGTAGGACAGAAATGCTATTAAAAAGAAGAGAGCTAAATGTCACCCAATGTTACACTAAAAGTGAATGATGATGATAGGTGTAAGTTTACGTAGGATTGCTGTGGAAGCAAAAAGAAGAGAGCTAATCATCACCCAAATTTACACATAAAATGAGTGTTGATAAGTGATGTAAAATAACATAGTATTGCAGCGCAAACAAAAAAAAGATAGCCATTGATTATCGAAACTTACATCTAATGTGAGTAGTGGTAATTTGTGTATAATAACTTAGTATGGCAGCGCAAACAAGAAGAAGATAGCCAATGATTACCGAGACTTACATCTAAAGTTAGTGTTAATATTTGGTGTTTGTTTTGGTAGGACAGGAGTGTAATAAAAAAGAACATAGCTAAATATTACCTAAACTTACACTAAAAGTGGGCATTGATAATTGGTGTAAACTTACGTAAGATTGGAGTGGAAAGAAAAAGAAGAGAGCCAATGATCAACGAAACTTTCCCATAAAGAGTATGTTGATAATTGTTGTAAAATAACATAGCATTCAGCGCAAACAAAGAGAAGGTAGCCAGTGATGACCGAAACTTACTTCTAAAGAGAGTGTTGATATTTGGTGTTCGTTTTTGTAGGACAGAAGTGTAATAAAAAAGAGCGGAGCTAATTATTACATAAACTTACACCAAAAGTGGGCCTTGTTAATTGCTGTAAATTTACGTAGGATTGGAGTGCAAACACAAAGAAGAGAGACAATGATCAACGAAACTTACACCTAAAGGGAGTGATGATGATTTGTGTAAAATATCATAGCATTGCAGTGCAAACAATAAGAAGGTAGCCAATGATCACCGAAACTTACATCTAAATTTAGTGTTGATATTTGGTGTTCGTTGTTGTAGGAAAGAAGTGTAATTAAAATGAAGAGAGCTTAATATCACTTAAACTTACACAAAACGTGAGCGTTGATAATTGGTGTAAATTTACGTATTATAGGAGTGCAAACAAAAAAAAGAGCGACCATGATCACCAATACATACAGCTAAAGTGAGTGTTGATAAGTCGTGTAAGATAACATAATTTTGCAGAGCAAACAAAAATGAGGTAGCCAATGATTTTCGAAACTTACATCTAATGTGAGTGTTTTTCATTTTTGTAAAATAACTTCGTATGGCAGTTCAAACAAGAAGTAGATAGCCAATGATCACCGAGACTTACATCTAAAGTGAGTGTTAATATTTGGTGTTCGTTTTTGTAGAACAAGAGTGTAATAAAAAAGAACATAGCTAAATATTACCTAAACTTACACTAAAAATGGGCATTGATAATTGGTGTAAATTTACGTAGGATTGGAGTGCGAACAAAAAGAAGAGAGCCCATGACCAACGAAACTTACACATAAAGGAAGTGTTGATAATTTCTGTAAAATAACATAGTATTGCAGCCAACACAAAAAGAGGGTAGCAAATGATCACAGAAAATTACCTCTAAAGTGAGTGTCGATATTTGGTGTTTGTTTTTGTAGGACAGAAGTGTAATTATAAAGAAGAGAGCTAAATATCACCTAAACATACACGAAAGTGCGCGTTGATAATTAGTGTAAGTTTACTTCGGATTGGAATACAAACAAAAAGAATAGAGCCAATGATCAACGAAACTTACACCTACAGTGAGTGTTGATAATTGGTGTAAAATAACATAGCATTCAGTCCAAACAAAAGAGAAGGTAGCAAATGTCACCGTAACTTACAACTAAAGTGAATATTAATATTTGGTGCTCGTTTTTGTAGGACAGAAGTAAATATTACATAAACTAACACCAAAAGTGAGCGTTGATAATTGGTGTAAATTTACGTAGGCTTGGACTGCAAACAAAAAAAAAGAGCCAATGATCACCGAAATTTACTCCTAAAGTGAGTGTTGATAATTGTTGTAAAATAACATAGTAATGCAGCGTAAACCAAAAAAAGGTAGCCAATGATCACCGAAAATCTCATCTAAATTGTGTGTTGATATCTAGTGTTTGTTTTTGTAGGACAGAAGTATAATTAAAAGAACGAGAGCTAAATGTCACCTAAACTTACACCAAAAGTGAACGATAATAGTTGGTGTAAGTTTACGTAGTATTGGAGTGCAAACAAAAAGAAGAGAACCAATGATCACAGAACCTTTCACATAAAGTGAGTGTCGATAATTGTTGTAAAGTAACATTGCATTGCAGCGCAAAAAAAGAGAAGGTAGCCAGTGATTACCGAAACTTACTCCTAAACAGAGTGTTGATATTTGGTGTTCGTTTTTATAGGACAGAAGTGTAATTATAAAAGAGAGAGCTTAATATCACCTAAACTTACACAAAACGGGAGCGTTGATAATTGGTGTAAGTTTACGTAGGATTGGAGTGCAAACAAAAAAGAGAGACCCAACGATCAACGAAATTTACACCTAAAGTGAGTGTTGATAATTGGCGTAAAATAACATAGTATTGCAGGGCATACAAAAAAAGGTAGCCAATGATCACCGAAAATCACAACTAAATTGAGCGTTGAAATTTTGGAGTTCCTTTTTGTTGGACAGAAGTGTAATTAAAAAGAAGAGAGCTAAATATCACTTAAACTTACAATGAAAGTGAGCGTTGATAATTGGTGTAAGTTTACGTGGGATAGGAGTGCAAACAAAAACAAGAGAGCCAAAGATCACCGAAAGTTACATATAAAGTGAGTGTTGATAATTGGTGTAAAATAACATAGTATTGCAGCGCAAACAAAAAGAAGATAGCCAATGTCATCAAAACTTACATTTAAAGTGAGTGTTGATATTTGCTGTTCGTTTTTGTAGGACAGAAGTGTAATTATAAAAAAGAGAGCTAAAGTTCACCTAAACTTACACAAAACGTGAGCGTCGATAATTGGTGTAAGTTTACGTGGGATTGGAGTGCAAACTAAAAGAAGAGAGCCCATGATCAACAAAACTTACAGCTAAAGGGAGTGTCGGTAATTTATGTAAAGTAACATAGTATTGCCACGAACACAAAAAGAAGGTAGCCAATGATCACAGAAAGTTACATCTAAAGTGAGTGTTGATATTTGGAGTTCCTTTTTCTAGGTCAGAAGGGTAATTAAAAAGAAGAGAGCTAAATATCACTTAATCTTATACCAAAAGTGAACAACGATAATTGGGGTAACTTTACGTAGGATTGAAGTGCAAACAAAAAGAATAGATTCAATGATTAACGAAACTTACTCCTACAGTGAGTGTTGATAATTGGTGGAAAATAACATAGCATTCAGCGATAAAAAAGAGTAGGTAGCCAGTGATCACCGAAACTTACTTCTAAAGTGAGTGTTGATATTTGGTGTTCGTTTTTGTAGGACAGAAGCCTAATTAAAAACAAGAGCGCTAAATATCACTTAAACTTACAATGAAAGTGAACGATGATAATTTGTATAAGTTTATGTAGGATTGGAGAGCAAACAAAAGCAAGAGAGCCAAATATCACAGAAACTTACACATAAGGTGAGTGTTGATAATTGGTGGAAAACAACATAGTATTGCAGCGCAAACAAAAAGAAGCTTGCCAATGTCACCGGAACTTACATCTAAAGTGAGTATTAATATTTAGTGCTCGTTTTTGTAGGACAGAAGTGTAATTATAAAGAAGAGAGCTAAATATCACCTAAACTTACACAAAAGTGAGCTTTGATAAATAGTGTAACTTTACGTTGGATTGGAGTGCAAACAAAAAGATGAGCGCCCATGAACAACGAAACTTCCACCTAAAGGGAGAGTTGATAATTTGTGTAAAACATCATAGCATTGCAGTGCAAACAATAAGAAGGTAGCCAATGATCACCGAAACTTACATCTAAAGTGAATGTTGATATTTGGTGTTCGTTTTTGTGAGAAAGAAGTGTAATTAAAATGAAGAGAGCTAAATATCACAAAAAATTACACCAAATGTGAGCCTTGATAATTGGTGTAAATTTACGTAGGATTGGATTGCAAACAAAAAGAAGAGAGCCAATGATCAACGAAACTTACACCTACAGTGATTGTTCATAGTTGTTTTAAAATAACATAACATTCAGCGCAAACAAAGAGAAGGTAGCCATAAATAACCGAAACTCACATCTAAAGTGAGTGTTGATATGTAGTGTTCATACTTGTAGGACCAAAGTTTATTTAAAAAGAAGAGAGCTAAATATCACATAATCTTACACCGAATGCGAGCGTTGATAATTGGTGTAAATTTACGTAAGATTGGAGTGGAAGCAAAAAGAAGAGAGCCAATCATCACCCAAACTTACACATAAAGTGAGTGTTGATAATTGATGTAAAATAACATAGTATTGCAGCGCAAACAAAAAGAAGGTAGCCAATGATTATCTAAACTTACATCTAATATGAGAGTTGGTAATTGGTGTAAAATAGCTTAGTATGGAAGCGCAAACAAGAAATATATAGCCAATGATCACCAAGACTCACATCTAAAGTGTTTGTTAATATTTGGTGTTCGTTTTTGTAGGAGAGGAGTGTAATAAAAAAGAACATAGCTAAATTTTACCTAAACTTACACTAAAAGTGGGCATTGATAATTGGTGTAAATTTACGAAAGATTGGAGTGCAAACAAAAAGAAGAAAGCCCATGGTCAACGAAACTTACACCTAAAGGAAATGTTGATAATTTGTGTAAAATAACATAGTATTACAGTGAACACAAAAAGAGGGTAGCCAAAGATCACAGAAACTTACATCTAAAGTGAGTGTCGATATTTTGTGTTTGATTTTGTAGGACAGAAGTTTAATTAAAAAGAAGAGAGCTAAATATCACCTAAACTTATACCAAAATTAAGCGTTGATAATTGGTGTAAGTTTACGTTGGAATGGAGCGCAAACAAAAAGAATAGAGCCAATGATCAACGGAAATTACACCTACAGTGAGTGTTGATAATTGGTGGAAAATAACATAGCATTCAGCGAAAACAAAGAGAAGGTAGCCAGTGATCACCGAAACTTACTTCTAAAATGAGTGTTGATATTTGGTGTCCGTTTTTGTAGGACAGAAGCCTAATTAAAAAGAGGAGAGCTAAATATCACATACACTTACAATGAAAGTGAACAATGATAATTGGTGTAAATTTACGTAGGATTGGAGTGCAAACAAAAACAAGAGAGCCAAAGATCTCCGAAACTTACACATAAAGTGAGTGTTGATAATTGGTGTTAAATAACATAGTATTGCAGCGCAAACAAAAAAGAAGGTAGGCAATGTCACCGAAACTTACATCTAAAGTGAGTATTAATATTTGGTGCTCGTTTTTTTAGGACAGAAGTGTCATTAAAAAGAACACAGCTAAATATTACATAAACTTACACCAAAAGTGAGCGTTGATAATTGGTGTAAATTTACGTAGGATTGGAGTGCAAGCAAAAAAAAGAGAGCCCATGGTCAACGAAACTTACACCTAAAGGAAGTGTTGATAATTTGAGTAAAATAACATAGTATTACAGTGAACACAAAAACAGGGTAGCCAATGATCACAGAAACTTACATCTAAAGTGAGTGTCGATATTTGCTGTTTGTTTTTGTAGGACAGAAGTGTAATTAAAAAGAAGAGAGCTAAATATCACCTAAACTTACACCAAAAGTGAACATTGATAATTGGTGTAAGTTTACTTAGTATTGGAGTTCAATCAAAAAGTAGAGAACCAATGATCCGTGAAACTTTCACCTAAAGTGAGTGTCGATAATTGGTGTATAGTAACATAGCATTCAACGCAAACAAAGAGAAGGTAGCCAGTGATCACCGAAACTTACTTCTAAAGTGAGTGTTGATGTTTGGTGTTCGTTTTTGTGAGACAGAAGTGAAATTAAAAAGAAGAGAGCTAAATATCACCTAAAGTTACACCAGCAGTGAGCGTTGATAATTGGTGTAAGTTTACTTGGGATTGGAGTATAAACAAAAAGAAGAGAGCCATTTTTTAACGAAATTTACACCTAAAGTGGGAGTTGATAATTGGTGTAAAATAACTTAATATTGCAGTGCTAACAAAAAGAAGGTAGCCAAGGATCACCGGAAATAACATCTAAGTTGAGTGTTGATAATTGGAGTTCGTTTTTGTTTGACAGAAGTGTAATTAAAAAGAAGAGAGCTAAATAACAGTTAATCTTACACAAAAAGTGAACGATGATAATTGGTGTTAGCTTACGTAGGATTGGAGTGCAAATAAAAAGAATAGAGCCAATGATCAACGAAACTTACACCTACAGTGAGTGTTGATAATTGATGTAAAGTAACATATCATTCAGCGCGAACAAAGAGAAGGTAGCCAGTGATCACCGGAACTTACTTCTAAAGTGAGTGTTGATATTTGGTTATCGTTTTTGTAGGACAAAAGCCTAATTAAAAAGAATAGAGCTAAATATCACATAAACTTACAATGAATGTGAGCGTTGATAATTGGTGTAAGTGTAAGTAGGATTGGAGTGCCAACAAAAACAAGAATGCCAAAGATGACTGAAACTTACACATAAAGTGAGTGTTGATAATTGGTGTAAAATAACATAGTATTGCAGCGCCAACAAAAAGAAGGTAGCCAATGTCACCAAAGCTTACATTTAAAGTGAGTGTTGATATTTGGTGGTTTTTTTTGTAGGACAGAAGTGTAATTATAAAAAAGAAGGTTAAATATCTCCTAAACTTACATAAAACGTGAGCGTTGATAATTGGTGTAAGTTTACGTGGAGTTGGAGTGCAAACAAAATGAAGAGAGCCCATGATCAACGAAACTTACACCTAAAGGGAGTGTTTGTAATTTGTGAAAAATAACTTAGTATTGCAGCAAACACAAAAAGAAGGTAGCTAACGATCACAGAAACTTACATCTAAGGTGAATGTTGATACTATGTGTTCGCTTTTGTAGGATAGAAGTGTAATTATAAAGAAGCGAGCTAAATATCACCTAAACTTACACAAAAAGTGAGCTTTGATAATTAGTGTACCTTTACGTTGTATTGGAGTTCAAACAAAAATATGATAGCCATTTTTCAACGACGTTTACACCTAAAGTGGGTGTTGACAATTGATGTAAAATAACATAATATTGTATCGCAAACAAAAAGAAGGTAGCCGATGAACACCGGAAATAACATCTAAGTTGAGTGTTGATATTTGGAGTTCCTTTTTGTAGGGCAGAAGTGTAATTAAAAAAAAGAGAGCTAAATATCTCTTAATCTTACACCAAAAGTGAACGATAATAATTGGTGTAAGTTTACGTAAGATTGGAGAGCAAATAAAAAGAATAGAGCCAATGACCAACGAAACTTGCACCTACAGTGAGTGTTGATAATTGATGTAAAATAACATAGCATTCAGCGCAAACAAAGAGAAGGTAGTCAGTGATCACCGGAACTTACTTCTAAAGTGAGTGTTGATATTTGG
>JANSTP010188439.1:0-11835 GCA_025330745.1 Cladonema radiatum | reverse complement strand
AACAAAATTAAGAACGATTTAAAAACATTATAAATGCCCAAATGAAAAATATCTTTGTCCCAAGTTATTTCCGTTTCAGCAAATCTTTTACTTGCTTCTTCTTTTTATTCTTCGCTGAAACATTGGCATTGTAAACTAAAAATTTGATTTCAGACCAGGAGCTATTATTCAATACGACTCCACCTTTGGCTTTACATTTGCTGCATGCTTTTTCTCTGGGGGTTACCTGTCTTGTTAAATAATAGGACATATGCTGGAACACAAAATCCTTCTGCTCTGTTGTCCATACTTTCCTTTCTCCTTTTTGATCTAGAAAGAAAGCTTATTCATCAGAATAAAAATATAATTCATTAACTTCTTGTAAACTAGTTGCTTGAATTAGGCAATTGAAGCTTTTAGGATTGAAGTTAAGGTTATTAATTACAGTGCTTTGTCAACAAGTGTTATACAGAAGATAATTAGAACGTTTACATGTTGTTCATTTTTGAATGGCCACGATATGCCACTATGAATAAAAAAACAAAAGAAAAGCAATGCCTAATAATGTCTGAAAAAACCTTGCAGAGGCTTTACTCTTAGCTGAAGAGAAATTGAGAAAACTGAACAGCTAAACACTAAATTCTAATTTCAACTGATGGGAAAATTCAATGACTTATATAGTAGTAATTCTGTTTTGGCTACTTTATGTATTTCCTTCCTTTTACACCGCCGCTATAAACTGATATTTCTGTGGCACACAAAACAAACGTTCAAAAATTTTAAATAACCATTCAAACAAAAATACATAAACCATTCCTGTTATCCTGATATCAGCTGTTCTTTATATTCTCATCCTGGGTATATTCGGCAGGAAAAGGGGAGGGGGGTTCACTTGGAGATACAATTTGAAATAAACAATTATCAGCAGCCTGAAAGTTAGGTCACACTGCTTGACTAAAGTATATTGCAAAAACAATTCAAAGATAGCTTCATAGCTTTGAAATACTTTTGGGCTCAGGGGGGCTTTCAACTTTTTTGTTGTTGGTTTTCCTCTCAGTTTTTTTTCCAGTTTTTAATTTCTTCTCAGCTCTTTCAATTTCATTTCTGGATCTCATTTTTTCAACCTTCTTATTACCCACTTCAGTATCTTCTGTTGAGGAATCCTCTTTTTCGCTGTCCTCATCCTGACTTTCTAATGCCATCTCCTCTGTTTTCATAGAAATTAAAGAAAACGTCTAAGTTTCAGTCGCTTATTGAATATCTCTATTCATTCAAAGTCTTTTTATTGACTCTTGGAAACATTAATTACAGTATGGTTAATAATGTTTAAACTTTAATTATGACTATTATATATTACTTTGCCACAATGAAAACTTTTGGTAGGAAATATAAAAACATTGCTCTGGAGAACTTCGAATTTTATGAAACAACTAAGAAAGAAAAACAGCTGAAAGTATATCTGATAATCGACTCTTTCTTCAAACATTATTGCTTACGTCGAATAAGTTGAAATTACTGGTTATCCATATTCACACGATATTGGCATCTTTTACCATAAAATAGTTTAATTTACCTTGACAACATTCAAAATGCTTACATACGCGGTAAAGAAGGAAACTACCTAAATCCTTAAAATGTGAGTATTCAACCTAAATAGTATCTTCAACTTATTATAAGAATTGTTCAGCATTATTCACAATTGTGTAGCAACTTTGACATAATCTTTAACACACACCAAATAAATTAATAAAATATTGAAAAACATTTGAATGTTACTTTGGCTCCTTGACCTAACCTATTCATGCATTAGCAATAAAATCAAATCACCCTATAACAGAACTGCTTGTAGATCGAGCTCGATACCTTCCAATCATTTGAAATGAGTTTTCTCATATTTTTAGCTCTTCTCTGTAAAATTATATCTTCTTTGATGAGGGCCTCGGATTCTACCATCGCAAATACTTTTTCAAGCAACTGACCAATTTTGATACCAAAGCTAGGCGCATTCACTGATTTCTTAGACTTGTCAATTCCAGCTATAAATCAGCAGCAATTCGGACAATCGTCGGGAAATGTTGCGGGTCAATTGCTGCTAACAAAGACAGAATTCCATTTTCCTTCAAACTTTTCACCAGACGGCCAAACTCACACAGCTTATTGCTAATGTAGTTATTTTGGTTTGAATTGTTAAGGTGCTTGTGGCAAATCTTTTTCCCATATGCAAGGATAGTCTCGTCCACTTTGACAATATTTGAAACGTCATCTAGCAGCATTCTTCTCAAAACGTTCTTTAATTCCTCTGAAACATCAAATCTTATAGGGAGCATCATACTTGCCATTCCTTAAACGCGATTAGTCAAAGCAGTTTTTTCAGTCAATCGTTTCAGACATGCAGCTTTGCACCGATGCAAGTCATCCTTGAAATAGAATTCTGGGCAATCATCACATGGCCAAAAATCATCCGCATATTTTTCATTCGTTGGGCATTTCGCCAAAACTAATTCCCCTATACCTTCTGCAAGAACTCTCATGTTATGATGAAAATATCCCAAAATTCTGAGATCATCAAGCAGTGGTTTACGTAAACGCTTTTTTTTCTCCTTAGTTTCTTTCGAGTCCATTTTTTTAATCGCCAAATTGACAATAGGGATTACTTCTTTTTCCCTATAATGGATGCATTCGCAATGGCGTCCAACTTTTTTACTCCAATCCCTCTTCCCTTTTGTGTTACCAGATACTCTTACAGTCACAAATGGGGATCTTCTCTTGCATAGACTGCCATCTTTCTTCTGTATGTTCTTCTTAGTTTTATCGTTGGCTGGTTTAGTTGCTGAAGGTATGCTCTGTGATTGTTTTGACAATGGATGAAGAATTAAATATTGAATTTTTCTCAAAGTTATGTCTACAGTTTTTTATGCGTTCATTTCCTGTCTAAGTTGAATTGTAATCCGAAATATTGATGGTGTTTGGCTGTTTCAAAATATTAGTATTGTCTTCAAACTTTTGCTTTTTCGGTGGTGGTGTTTCATTATCCTCACATTCTGATTCATCATCTGAGCTGTGTGTGTCAACAGCAGGTTTGTAATCTTCATCAAGGTCATCATTATGACTGGCGCCACTCTAAAAATACATATAGAGTATGACAAAGCAGTCAAAACAAAGATGATCAGGATATTAGCCTGATAGTAATAACTGAAAATAGAAGCTGCAAATAATAACAAAAATTTTCTTCAAAGAAAGGAAAAAAAGACTAACCTCTTCATAATTGACCTTTCCAATTTTGCGCCCTCCTCTAGTGTATCGATTTTCCTTTTCTTTAGCAGCTTCTTTATCATGTTGCTCCATGATCAATTTTATCTTGTTGACGACATTTTCCTAAAGCAATAAAAAACAATATTAAAAAAAGAGGTTTCTAACAACGTACAAGGTAGGTAAGCACTTTCTGTGACACAAACTAAAGCATTATAAGCTTCACATAAACAACAATGGCAATTCTGTTTCTAAAGCTACACATTGCCATTGATTTTTTAAGAATACTTTTATTAAATTTCTTTGAATGTACTTTCTGATAATTATAGCTATAATGTAATTTCAAATTTGAAATTACAGCTGCCATTTTAGCTCAAGACCAATTATCCAGAGAGCTTAATATTGATACAAAGATGTTTTGAACACTAACAAAAAATGACTGAAAGGACAGTATTTTTTCTAAAACAACCTGGGTTTTGAGTTGATAGCAGAAAAATACAGCATTGAAAACTCTAATATGTGAGGATGGACCTTGGTGTGTGGTTATTAATAGTAGCCATCAACAGCATGAAGAGACTATATGGAAAAAATATTGCGAATTCTTAAGGCCTGCGCAATTGCATCCAACATTTCATCCAACATCACTAATTTCCGATGTTGGATGAAATATTGGATGCATTTGAGAGGGTACAAAATTTCCATCAAAATCGTAAAAGAAAAAAAATCATGTTGGATGATGTTGGATGAAGTTTGTTCTCGATCAAACTTTTCATCCACCATTTTCGTGTTCATCCAACATAATTTTGATGTTAGACGCATTCGAAATCAGTTTCATCCAACATTTCAGTTTTAGTCACTGTGATGAGTGCAATTAACCTGAAAATTATGCATGGATTGTTCCTAATACCTCTAGTATAACTTATAAGTTATTCTAAACACAGGGAATAAAATACTGAAACACTTACATTGCAAGTGATAATGAAAACAAAGGTTAATTTTTTATTTTAAAGTATCACACGTTTATTCTAAACGCTTCCCTACAAAGCTCTTATTCAGCGGATAATTTTAGCTTTCTGTCACAATCTCATTAAAATTTTTCTTGCAGGATATTTTCTGTCTCACTCTTTGATTGGCTTTTGTTCATCCATCCCGGCCAATAAATGAACCAATGTGAATGGCCACAAGGCAGTCGGTCATTTTGTGTAAAAGAATGAATGAACTGAAATGTGGGATGAAGAATGTTTGATGAAAATAGCACAAATGCAAATTGTTGTTCCATCCAACATTCGAAATTTTATGTTGGACGCATTTGCGACAGCCTTAGTTTAATAAAAGTTTTACCAGGAAAAAGTTTCAAAGTAAAAAAAAAGATGCAATCATTATAATAATACGAATACGAGGACAGATCTTATACGTCAAACAAACCATTTTTTAAAAGTTCATATTTAATATAATTTTTCCTCTTCTCTAATTACATTTCCAGAGTATTCATTTTTGATTCTAAACTAGTAAGAAAAACTCACTTCTACAGAAATAACACTTTCAACTTTTCGCCCATTTCTTTTACATTTTTTTGTATCTTCAGCATTGTCTGTCTTATCATTATGCTTCCTTTTTGAATTTCCGTTGTTGCCAATATAATCTAAAGTTATAAAAAGAATCTAACTTCAATGCCAAGAAAATAGTTAATAAATATGTTTTAGGGAGTCAATCTACGCAAAAGCGTTAACGATATTGCAAAACAGCAATAAAGTTTAATTGTAAAAGGTAGTTGGTACAACAATAAATAACCTTTACAATGATTGACAGTTCCTTCAATAGGTGAAAATAAAAATAAAATAAAAATCAGCCTAAGAGATTATTTTAATTTTAACAGAAAAAAATCGAACCTGCAAAAATAAGCTTTCAACTTCATGTTCACTTCCTGAAGCACTAATAATCTCATGATCTTCAGTATTATTTCTAGCTCCATGATCAGCAATTGGAGACTAAAATAAAAAGTAAAAAAGAATAAACAACGATAAACTTGCAGATAGACTTCAGAAAAAAATTAGCAAGCCTATTTATTACTGTAGAGAAGACAAAACAATATTTTAGTTCTAAGCGTGAAAAAGTCTTACACACATAACAAAAACAACTTATTTATGAAAAAGTCACTCCATATTGATGATATGGAATGAGGGGGTGTTGGCTAACCTACTCAAACTAACAATATTTGTGCAGTTTGGTGCATTTGTCCACTTATGACAAGTTTAATTTTTACCTAAACAATGAAAGCATTCAAAAACATAGGATTGGAAAGAGAGAAGACAAAACAGTTCTAAGCGTGAAAAAGTCTTACACACATAACAAAAACAACTTATTTATGAAAAAGTCACTCCATATTGATGATATGGAATGAGGGGGTGTTGGCTAACCTACTCAAACTAACAATATATGTGCAGTTTCGTGCATTTGTCCACTTATGACAAGTTTAATTTTTACCTAAACAATGAAAGCATTCAAAAACATAGGATTGGAAACAAAACATTGCAATAAATTGCGTGAGCCGTCAAAACAGTGCCAGACAACATAGCGCTGATAACCTTTCTTATTTATTTATTTTTTTTTTCCGTTCTTCAGAACAATCAGCAGCACTATTTTGGTGTGGTGCCCAAATGTCGGCGAATCAATAAATTGTAAACAGAAATGTTCAAACAGATCTGATCTAGGCAAATACACATTTGGGGTATTATAAGTTCTTTGATAGATTAAAATTATGTATTGCTAGTACAAATAAAGCTTTTATGAAAACACCATTATCACTTGATTTTGTTACAGGAAACCATATAAATGATAATCTGTCAGCAAGTGAAAATTTACATAACTTTGACTTCTGATACAAAAGACACAGAGACAGGATAAATTTATTCCCATTTGGAATTTAAAAAATTGTCACCATTCAATTAATTAAGATCAACCAAAATTTGTTTCCGAAGAAATCAACATAAAGTGATCATCCATTTTCTCCACCTTTGCTGGTGCAATATCCCACCCTTGGTTAAAATGGGGTTAAAAAATGCAGAAAGTACTACAATCTAGGAGAAGTAGAAAAAGAGTGTTCAAAAAAAACTGGCGATGGTGCACATGTAACAATAATATATAAAGATATTTAAAGGGATTCCCATTGCACATTTCCTAGTATATTTAATTAGATATAAAAATTTTGTTAATTCAGTTTGATATGAAGTAAAAAAGAAATGATAGCTTGGAGAGTTCTCTTCATCTGTATCACTGAAATCTAGAAAATCTCCATTCAACCCAGAGTCGTTCGTTATAGAAAAAATAAATTTATATATTGCGAAACAATAAATTTTTTTTCATCCATGTAGTAATAACGTGAAAAACAAGATAGGATTTAAATGAAGTCAACAATCATTATAGGGGAATTTAAAACAGTACCTTAACTATAACCTTAACCATATATAATATACAAAATTGAATTGAATTTTCTAATTGAAACATCATACTGAAAACCTTTTTTTTAATCAATTTATTCATTAACTACTACAATTTCTGAAGCGTGTGGATGGTTAGCGAAATTTAATACTGTTTTTAAACTAATACCTGGTGTGGAAAAACTTCTTCTATATCCTCTTCCATATCACATATCTGGATAAAAATAAGTAAAGTAATTTATTCTACAAAAACTGCATTGAAAGATTTTCATATGGTAAAAAATTGAAAAAATAAACAAGCGAGTGAAATAAAGCATACTGTTACTGTACTTTTGCCTGGATGGAATGCATAATCCATATTAAAATCGTGTCACTTATCAAAAAGTATCACTTCAGATGCTTCATATCAAGACAACTTTATTTCTCTCTTCTCTTCTATCTTTTAATTGAATCTCTTTTCAATGAAACTATATTTTGTGAAAGTGTGCTACTACAGTTGTCTTAGATTCATCAACAAAGAAAAAGGTTGAATTCTCCTAAATTAAAAATATTTAAAAAAGTCTCAATTAATGCTACTGTACAAAAAAGAATTGTCTGCAGATTATAGGCAAAAATCTCTGAGTATCAATGTCCAGACTCTTAAACTTCTATCACACTTTTAAATTATATCTTTAAAATATGACGAAAATTACCTTTCTGTCAAAAAAAACAACTATTTTTTTCAATAAGAAGAGAACGAAAATTCAGGATTGTTATACCAATATTGAATGGGACTGAGGACAATATTTCTAAGGCTATTTAAGGTTAGTTCTCACAAGGTGCAAGGGTTGTTGGTCACAGATATGTTCTCTATGTCTTGATAAAATTGATAAAAAAAGACATACAGCAATTGATACTTAAAAATCCTACATTTACATAACAAAAACAATGTTTAAATTAATAATAGCATATTTAGGATCTGATGACCATGGTTTTCTAAAAGAATATAAAATAAACAAGCAAAAACGTCATAATTATAATTAAGTAATATGTATTTCAGTACAGGTTTTTCATGTGCATATTTAAATAAATCATTAATGCTCTTCTCTTGCATCAAGATGTAAAAATCCTAGGATTTCTCACTGACATGAAAACTGATCTTTTAAAAAACAACAGTAAACAGCTACTGTATTATTTACTAAATTTTTTAAAAATAAAAAATTTTGCTAGGTGAAAACATACATTGAAAAAAGTATAATTAAATTAAGATCTGATATAAATTTACAAAAAATAATTAAATTTTTCTACTAAACAATAGACAGTGTTGATACATAAGCTTCTTCAATGGTTGTCCTGTCAGAATATTAAACAGAGTATTTTTAATATTTTCAATTGTCCAGCAATTTTATGACTAGTCCAAAAGTACTTGTGATGCAAAGTAGAAATTAAATTATTTTCTTTCGCTTTCTTTTTTCTTGAAGCTATAAATACAAGTTACTGCATCTAAATTTAAAAACATAAAAGGAAGATAAAAACATTTCTTTTGTTGTTCCTATTATAACACAGTGTAACTTTAACTTTATTCTTTTGATCTATTTGGGCTGTCCTGTCAGACAGTTTATCTATGGCTGTGATCACTTGTTCATCCTTCCTTTTTTTTACTTGTCCTAATCCGTCAGACGACTGTTATATATCAACACTGATAGAAGATAAAACATATTGAAACAGGTACCTCTGCCTTTTCATGATTTTCTTTCTCTTCTGCAGTGCCGATTTCATGAGCAGTTAGTAGGACTTCAGAATAAGGATTTTCTGGATTCAACTATAACATACAACAAGCAATAAATTAAGAAAAAAAGGATTATTCTAGCAAAAACAAACACATTTATCCAACCAATCAAATTGATTTGCTTAACAGGGAGAAAGTTTCGTGGGGAAAAAGTTTCACGTTTTTGCTTTTTTTAGAAATTTTCCTGAAAGCATATCCCCGCGAAAAGTACTGACAGGAGGATTCCCAAAAGTTTATACCATACGAAATAGCCCACAAAGCTGATTCGCAAAAAATGAATTCAAGATTTTTGCAACAAAGTATTTATAAAAACTAATATCCTAATCTAAAAGAAAAAATTAAGTTTGATGTAAAGTCTCTATTTTATTTTATCAAAATTTCAAAAATATAGATAAAATTTGATGCAAAAAACCAAAAATCACGAAAGTTTATTCCTCGTAAAATCCATTTTTCCAGTTGCATGCGAACGTTTTTTTCATGCGAAATAGACTTAATTACTGATTTGCGAAAGTAAATCCCTAAAATTTTCCGTTTTTTTTTTCCTTGAGGCACTTTCTCCCATCAAAACTTTCTCCCCGTAAAGTAAAAATAATAATTACAGAAGAAGCTCTAATAGCAGCTGACTCCTAATTGGCAGTCGGTAAAGTCACTGATCTGTAAGAAAAAAAATGGTATACCAAAAACTACACAAACAGCAACCTCTTGAGCAAGGACCACCAGCCTTCCTCCCCAAAAGTGGCAGCTGTAAATTGATAAATTCTATATTAATATTTTACTACGAATTCCTCCTTTAAATGTTGTGGTTATGATTTCAGACAAAACTGAAATAAGTAAATTATGTGGGATAGTTGTATAGTGTTGCAAAGTCGAAAGTAGAAATGCATGATGCTGTTTTCCTAGAGTTAATTTTTTTGAGGTTTTCAATTATTGGGAAGGAATCCTGGACTACCCAAAAGTGATGATAAGAAGAGTAGAATTTAGACTTTCTATGGAAATTATTTATATGTGAAAACATTAACTTGAAGACTCGCGATACGACATTAGTTAAAGGTTTGGTAGAATAATTTTTTGATGCAAACTATATATCGAAAACCTACAGGATCCTTGTGCATCTTTGAAATCAAATACATTATTGGCAATGATTTTTGTTTTTCACTCACTTCTAAGCCAAACTGTTTACAACAGTTTATGTTTGCTGTAATTAGATCATCTTTTGGTGTCGAGACGAGTTTATATGTATTATGCTGATAATGTGGAAATCCTACTTCCTCAAGTAGTTTGGAAACATAAAACTGTTTACAAATGAAGGCGAAATCGTTACATGCTTTATCAATAGTTACAATAACAAAACGTTTTTTGAATTCGTTCAGATAGTTTAACATAGATTCTTTTTTCAGGGTCGGTTTAGCCTTAGTCAGATAACATTTATTTTTAAGAATATTTTTGCGTTCTTCAATCTCTGTAATTATTTTTGCCTTTCATGTTTTTAGATCCTTCTCTTCCCTGGAATTAATCTTTACGTTTTCAATAAATTCATCTATTGCAGAAGAGATACTACTGATAGCTTTCGAAATATTCAAAGTACATGGCTCACGATAGTTTGGACCTTTTGTTAAAAGTTGTCTCTGTTGTTTACTTTCAATAAGTCTTAGATATCCAGTGATAATATGATTATGATATTTGTCTTTAAATATTGAATTATTACATTGGCAAGGCAAAGTATTTTATGTGAATGTTACATCTTCGTCAACAAATATATCATCAACAGCATCTTTATAATTCAATATTTTATTTCTTATAGTAGGTTTTAGTTTATTTTAGTATATATATATTCCTCCCAGTTGTATAGTTAAGGTTGATGATATATCCTCAGATGATCAATTCTTGTAAGATAAGTTCTACTTTTCGTTAGGAGATGACTGTTTTTCACTTTGTCAGTGTAAGTTTTTATTTTTGGTTGATATTTCAACATTGATTGGTAGACTGCTAGGTGAGACTAGCTGACACTAGGAATAGACTAGACTTACGTCTTCTCTGTAATAGTTTGTTGGTGGATTTTATGATTTTGCAATTTTAATGTTTATGATTGATTGTTGTAGACGGAAAACTATAATAATCTCTTAAGGTAAACCCCCAAGTGACAATATATAGTGAGTAGCGCTGGGGCCTTGAAGATATTCTTGAGTTAACACATGTCACTAGCTACATTTAATACTTTCAAACTGTACAACTTTCAACCCTATATACCTAATTTATGTATCATTCGAACTTTACTAATTAACTTATCAATCAGAGGACAGATGATACCAACAATAATGCCTCACTTTGTGGCTCCAACTGCTAATTTTGTGAAATATTTGACACATATTCTGAATTTATAAGCTCCTCAAGACATCGTTGTTACAGAAGAATAATTCCAGAAAATACATTCCTTGATTGCCGTTCTAAGAACTGCATATATCTAATTACGTGCTCAACTTGCTCCTTACAATATGTAGGTGAAACCTCTCAAATGGTAAGGAATAGATATTCCCTATTCACCCCGGGCTTTTTTGATCATCCAGTCCTGGAGGGGGGGCACATTTTGCCCCCCTCTTTAAATCAAGAACCACAGTAGCTATATCAACGAAACTTTGCACACTTATTATTCAACCCTTCCTGCACACTTCTGCATAATTTCAATAGTGATGACGTCATCAAGTTGCCAGCAAGGTTGCAAAAAACTAGTTCTCGGGGATATTTAGGCAAAATGGAGCTCAGCGTTAAAATTTATTTTTACTAATTATATCTTCATTGTGCTACAATTAACGAAATAATATCATTTATATCAGTTCAATTGTATAAAAGTGTAAGAAAAATTGAATTTTTCCCTGAAAATTGCGAAATTTTGGTTACCAAGGCTAAAAAACATTGTTGCTATAGGAACCAGGAGATGTACTTGGGGAAGGTTTTTTTGCAAAATAAGTGTTGGTAAATTTTATGAAAAGTCACAAAGTATTAGGCAAAAAGTCACTAGAATTCAAATGTTACTACACAAAAACTACGAGGGAGGCACATTGTGCCCTCCCTAGGGTGTATAGGGTTAACCTACACAGGAGCCATATCAAAAATAATAAGTTAGGTTCATGCTACAAGCTACTCAACCATTTTAACAGTGGCTTATGCAAGGGCTCAAAACACAGTGTACAAATTATTGAAAAGTTACCTGGGGATAGTGGCAATCATAAGGCACGTAAACATAAAGAGAAATTTTCGATGCTTTCTCTAAGAACTGTTTTTCCATTTGGTTTAAACAGTCGAATTGGTGATGAGTCTCCTAATCTACTCGATGTGAGTCCTATTAGTTGTAAATTTCCTTCTATATCTACGAAGAAAACTTATTCTAAACGGAAGCGAAGACCT
>JANSTP010188217.1:0-11836 GCA_025330745.1 Cladonema radiatum | reverse complement strand
ATTTACATACATATAATAGCTCCAAATTTTTGTTGAGCACTTTTAGTAATAATAGATTAACACAAACATTTTGATAACTCTTTTCTTATATTTATTTCGTTATCTCTGAAGATGATGTATGTATAAAGTGGAAAGCTTAGAATTTAATATTTTACTGTTTAAAAATGATTATGTCATCAACTTTTTGTGCAATCTTCCTTTTAAAATTACGTTGGCCACCTGATAAATCCATCATTAGGCTTATTTTCTTACCATAAGATTACATAAAAATAAATATAAAATTAAAGAGGAGTAGTGTACCTTAAGTGTACAATTTTTTTTGCGCAGAGAATATTTCTCAGGACAAAATAGAATGCAAATTTGTCAGAATATTTTACGACTTATTTTTGATTAACTGATTAATTAACTTTAAAGACGACATGAGAGAATGAGAAATTGAGAGAATGAAAGAAATTTGCGTTTTATTTTGTCCTGAGAGAATTATATGTCACACTCAAACAATCAAATAAAGGAAGTTGACGATCTGTAATTGCAAGTTGTATGTACATACCGATATCGAATTGGTATCTTTAATGGAGGAAGACATTTGAAGACATTATTATGTCTTCTTCAACATTATTTAATCAGTTGAAAATGCGACAATAAGTTGTGAAATATTCTGACAAATTTGAATTTTATTTTCTCCAGAGAGAATTATATGTCACATTCAAATAATCAAATAAAGAAAGAGGAGAAATTTTCGAGAATTTTGCCAAAAGTCGGAAAATTTAATCCCAACAGAATATTTCCAAACGGTGGATCCGGGAAAATAAATCCCACAAAATTTTCAAAAATGTAAATTTGCGTAAATAAATCCTAGTGAAATTTTTCTTTTGTCAATGAATGTTGCAACTGAATAAGAGAACCTGATTTTGGTTTATGTTAGTGTGTTTCTATTGTAATACAGTGCAATGGATTCTTTTTCTAGTAAAATTTTCATTTATTTTTAGATCTGTTTGGCTTATGTTTAATACCATATCTGACCTGCTTTGAGAAAATAATCCTTATTCAAGCTAAAAGTGAAATTATTATAACAAAAAATTGTAAAAATAGCATTGACCACGCCCATTATGACGTCATTTAAATGATCAAATATTGCTCCCCAAAAAACAGAAAACATAGATTTCATCTAAAAAGATGATATTTTATGAGCTCTATTTATATTTTTTGGGACTTTTATTTAAACTTAGTCATATCCTAAGAAAGGAAAATAATTAACAATCATTTGCTGCATTTTCCGATGACGTCATCCATAAAATCGTTATTTCTCGCCTTGCCCCCTGGTTTTTTAGCAATTATGGGGATATCATAAAGAAACTTATTTTCAATTTTTGTTATATAGGCACTAAAAAATACATGAAAAAGACAAAACTTAAGAACGGTTAATGTTAGTCAAAGTACTTCCAATGGTCAAAATTTCCTCCAATTCTTGAAAAAGTAAACTGGTTGCTTGGGAAAATAGTCAGATTGGTAATAGCCACACTATAATTTGCCTTTGTAACTCAATAAATGTTGTGAAAAGTCAGAAGGGTTTCATTTGAAAAACTTGTGTAGTAATAAAGTTATTTTAGAAAATTGGGAAGTTGGAGGGAGGAGGCAATAGGATGGCCATTACAAAGTGTACACACAGAAAATAGAATGAAAAAAGTTTTGCGTAGAAATTATGTTATAAATTAGAAATAAAACACCGCAAATACAAAGAGCTGCTATCGTAATTTCAATCGAAACAAAATTTTGATTTATAAATCACGTTGCCTGATGATAACCTCGTCAAACGCAGAGCAAATAGACAAATAAAATTACTATGGCAACATGCAGAGATTGAGATTTGACTTGGAAGAAGAAATTTAGGAAAACTTTAATCTTTAATCTGGTGAGGTTGGTAGTTCAATTGTCTCTGCCATGACTGTTGGCAGCGAAGATTCTCTTAACAGTGCTACAGATCTTGATGCCGCTATATATGGCTTGTATACAGCTTACGGCTATATACAGATCTTGATGCAGCTGTTGCGCCTTCAATGGAAAAATCTTCATGCATTTTTTCAAAAAGCTGAAATCAATGAGGACTCTTCCACATTGTGTAATCTGACTAGATTTTCTAAACGAGAAAAATATTCACCCAAACAAACCTTTCAGGTGAGGTGACTAAAAATTCTGGAATGCCCCCTTGGTAATTTTTTCTATCAGATAGAAATTTTTATCAGGGAGGCATGTGCTATTATCGATAGACTGAAAAACAACTCTTTCAAAGTAATCCCCTCTACTGGCCATATGATGAATGAAGATTAACATGGCATGAGCTCAATCTTTAAGGGATGCTTTGGTGGAATTGATGGAACTATCAAATTACTCCTTCTACTGATAATTCATGTTTGCTCTATTGATGAGCCAATAGTTCCTTCTTCGATGCTGTAAAAGTTAACAGAACTACAGATTGCAATCTTTCAGTGCACCTTGTGAGGGAAGTCCAACCAACATTGATTCAGAAATCTAGCTTCGTCCATCTCTGTGTCGGATAGTTCCACAGATACCATAACTTGAGGTTTTATATGCAAACCATCTTGCCAAATGATAAACAGTTCATGAATGTTGATTAAAGTTCATGCTGGTCTTGATAGCGTCTTGTCAGTGTACCTCATTACAGCAGTTGTGGTATTGAAATACAACCTCACCTCACCATCCAACCATTTCCTCAGATATAAGGTGACGACTTTACACTCCTTGGCGCCCATGACATTGCAAATGTGCATCCTTGTTTCCTGGACTTACAATCATGGTCAAAAATATTGGAACAGCGGCGAGCTTTTTCTGTGCAACGCTGCACCACAAGCTGTAGTTGAGAGGAGATTAGTTCTCAAGGCATTGATTTATGGCGCAACTTGCTCTTTTGCAATTTGGCTACTCAAAAATTACATGCTTAATGAAAAGTTGACAACTGAAAACTCTGCAATTTTGGCCTTTATCCCAGACAGTTTTGTCCACCTTTGTATCTTTGATGATCTCTTTTTTGGATGTAGCAGAATTTTCTTGAACTCAATTCCTACAGCTGCCTTATGTTACTATCAATAATAGCTGAATGATAAAAATAACAAAACTACAGATGTCCAAGCCATTCCCCCCCTTTTTTAAAGAAAATTTCTTCTCAACTTTGAGAATTTGGTAAAGCCCTACCCTCCATTAAAAATGGGGGTATGTATGTCGTTCCATGTATGTCACCATTGTGGTCAATACCCCCTCACCAACGTCCTCACCTCACCAATGTCCTCATCACTACCACTCTGACATTACAGTTCAATCTTACATGTACTTACCAGTCATCTCTCCAAATATAAATCAAATGTCCATTGAATTGTAACTGTAAAACTAGCTGCTCTCGGACGATCCTTGTATTGGATATTCCTGATTTGAACCACTCCATTGTTCTTGGCCTTAGATTACTCTAGCTAGCCTCTGTGGAATCCTCCATTACAGAGATGGACAAGACCACAAGCGGGATATCTGATGAAATATTGGCTGGACTTTCCTCAGGAAGTGAAGTGAAATATTTTCGTCTGTAGTTTTAGTTTCTTTTTCAGAGTCTTAGAATGAAACATCATATAACGGAGAAAAACAAGAATTCCCATTCTATGCACATGATGGTGCCACCAATTCTACCAAAGAATCCCTTGAGATCACGCCATGACATTGTTCATTCATTACATGGCCAGCAGAGGGGATGACTTTGGGAGAGTTGTTGTTCAACATCTGTAACGCTGTTAACACACTATTGTTCAATACTCTTAAATACTACGACTGATGGCAAAACCTCACGAGAGTCTTTTAGATTAAAGTTTTCCTAACCTTCTTTTTCTATTTTTCTTTCTTTTTTTATTTCGCAGCTCTTTAAATAAGTTTGTGCATTCAGACATAAACAAGTCTCGATCTCCGCAGGTTGCCACAGTAATCTTATTTGTCTATTTGCTCTGCGATGGATGATGTCATCATCAGGCAACATGATTTATAAATCAAAATTTTGTTTTCTTGGAAATTACAATAGCAGCTCTTTGTATTTTCAGTGGTTTTATTTCTAATTTATAACATGATTTCTTATGACAAATTTTTTCATTCTCTTTCCTTTGTGTATACTTTGAAATGGCCATGCCATTTCTCCCTCCACCCAACTTTCCAATTATTGATGATGTCAGCAGAAAATGCAGGAAATGAGTATTAATTATTTTCCTTTCTTAGAATATGACTAAGTTTAAATAAAAGTCCCAAAAAATGTCAATAGAGCTCATAAAATATCATCTTTTTAGATGAAATCTATAATTTCTGTTTTTTGGGGAGCAAAATTTGATCATTTAAATGACGTCATTAAGGGCGTGGTCAATGTTAATTTGACAATCTTTCCTTATAATAATTGCACTTTCAGCTGGAATATTGTTTGAAAATAAAATAGGAATGCCTCTTGTAATCCTTAAGTGCGTTTATTTTGAAAAACATATCCAAATATTTACAAAGCTGTGAGTTAAAATGAATAAATATGATAATGTCATCAAATTGCTGATCTCCATAGAAAACCAAATTTTTTTCAAATTGTTTATAAACAACCAAATGATAATCCTAGGAGGTTTCATGCGAAATGGTATTGTTGCTCAAGACCCCCAGGTATGCGAATGACTCAGAAGCACTGTTGAAATAGGGCATAGGTCAAGCATAGCATGTTTGAGTAACCCATGGGGGAATATTTGTTGCCCCACTTTTAATCATTAATTTCAACTTTTTCTCACCATATAAGGATAGAACTGTCATAAAGAGCATAGAAAGTTAGTTCCGTAAAAGTGTCACACCTGAACCCCAAAAGGCACTGCTCTATTAAGGTATTAACAAAAATTATAAAAGGCACGTTTTTTGAAGAATTCTGTTTTCAGTGAATGTTTAAAAGTATTTACGTTTTCAATTTCTTTTAGATCTTTCTGTACAACATTCCAATAATAAGGGTCAATGTATGAAAAAGAACTTTTGCCATACTCTGTTTTTGGAGAAGGGAGTTCAATTTTTAAATGTGATTTCTTAGTTGTCTGGCAAACTGAAAAATGTCATGCATGTAAGATCTAAGATGGCACCTTAGAGTTGACAAATTTACATACATTTCAAAATTAAAAGAAATCTCTGTTGGATTAGAAGCCAATTAATCCTTTGAAAATGGTCTATATCAATTTTCTAATTTTTCAATATTATGTTATGCCCTCTTACAAGAAGTGTATTGTTGTAAGGATATCCCTCAAATTTGGTATCTTCTAGAATGACGAAAATGTCACATTTGAAATATTAAATATTGAAACCTAGGGAAATTTGATTGTTGTATTAGTCATTATTAAATCGATTGAAGAGTTATCCAGATTTTTAAAACATGTTGGTTTTTTGATAAAGGTTTCAAGATCAAATATCGGGCAGAGATCAAAAATATATGCTTTCCTTATTTAAGCATTAAAATCCCGAAAAATCAAATAATTTTGAAACTGGTTTTGAGAGTAGTACAAATTGTAAATGATGTTGCATCATAAATTTTCTGCAAAGGTTGTATTTGGATTAAAAGCAACAAAAGGTAGACATTTCTCCTTTGAAAGGAAAATGACTTCTGTTTCTGCATTTTCAAAGGCTATTTTCAATAGATTAGATGGAATAGTTTCTTTGATAACAATGATGTACCATCATGGTAAGCCCCTGAGGATGATTACCTTGGTAAGCCCCTTGGTACATCTTGGTAAGTTCCAGAGGAAAAATTCTATATTTTTATAACAATCATTATGTCTCAATCATTCTTGTTTCCACTAAGGTGGAGCAGTATTGCAAAATTTGGAATGCAGAATGAACCTTTTTGGCATGAGTCATCAATTTTTGTTTTCAGATTTTTTTAACATCTTTCAGACTTAAGAAAAAACTAAAGAATTAGAGTTCACATTTAGTGACCAATATAATAAATAAAATGCAGTCAAATGTAAAAACATTCTGTTGATGTAATTGTTAGAAATTATGATGTAAACAAAGTTTATATTAAAAAAGCAACCGTTTTTTTCTTTGAATTGATGACACATAGACATCGCTCACACCTCTCAGAGGTTTCAATAAGTTGCCAAGCCAGAATTTCAGGGGTTCAAACAGATTCAAAACAGATTCTGGTTTTTCTTTCGTTAAAAACAGTTTGATATAACGTTTTTTGAAAGATTTGTTGTTGGTGCCTCAAAATTTTTCACTATTGCTTGACAACAATTTAAAAATGATTTGGTACTTCTTTACTGCTTCTTTTTAAACATCTATTGCCTAACATGAAATCTTTGCAACAATCAAGTTACTTTTTTGCTCTTTGCTAGGGCTGACCATACTTTTCTCTGATCACTATTTTTCCTCTGTTCTACCTCTGCTTTTAGCATTCCACCCAGCTTGTCTAATTTGAGCTTTTATTGCTCTTGTTCTCTGAACTTTGCCAATTAAAAAGAGACTATTGCAATGATAACGTTATGAGGAAATGATAAATTTTGGTATAGTCTTTCTTGATAATATTTCTCAAAGCAAAGAGCAAAATGTTAAGGCTGTTGTGACAATAAAATTAACCCCTCTGATATGTAGTATATTCTTGGTTAGCACTTTGGTTGGGTTTTTATAACTGTTGACTGATGTTTTTTTCCGTTTTGTAATATACTTTTTTTCTTAGTTGAAGTCTTTCCATTATTATGCAGTTCAAGTATATGTGAAAACAATAAATATAATAAATTTATCTCTAATGAAAATATTTGAAAGCTTAGTAAAATTAATGTCTCATTACAACATAGAACAATCCCTTTACAGATTCACCCAGCAGGCAGGAATTCAAGGGCTTGGCACTAGTTATCCATATAAATTTCCCAAAAATATGCAATTGGGATTTTTGCAGTAAGTGTTAGAGATTTTTTCTGCAAGCTTTTATTAAATTAAATTTTATGAACTTATAATGAAATTAGCTCTTTAGATATTCAAATTTTTATTTCTTAAAATATTGGATTTGTTTTGATGACATCACAACTGAGCGTATCCATTAATGTTAAAAATAGTAACTGTACTCAAGAACAAAAAAATGTTTTTTATTTTTTTTCTGTAAAAAGATTCTTTAAAGGTGATGTAATACTCAGAAATTCATTTATTAAAAATTTTGCTCAGCTGAAAGAATCTTTTTTACAGAGTTGAAAAATATTTTCTCCTTCTTGAGGTATATCTAATAAAAGTTTTTAACAACTATGACAAAATTTTTAGTTGTGATGTCATCGCTAACCAGCCAATATTTTAGAAAATTATAAAAGTTGATTGCTCAAAAACTACATTCTTAAAAGAAAACTTTTTTGAAAGTTGTTAGAAAAAATTTAATTCTATATTTGTCTGGACTATACTTGAGACACTAGTTTTAGGCCCTCTTTAAATTCATGTCTATCTGTTGAATCTCGAAAATGGCATTTGTTGGTATATATTTTTAATAGTGCTAGTTTAACGTCTTAGGCCACAAGTTCATATGGACTTATCATGAACCAGGACCATTAGAGCTGTCAGAAATCAGAAATCAGGATCATTAGAGCTGTCAGAAAACGAAACGATTATCACCCAAACATTTTCCCATCTTCAGTTATTGTTATTAGTCCGAGCGTAAAATGTTTTTACCTAGAATAAATTCGGAAGTTAGCCATTTTTACTCCATTAGATAGTATATTTCTTCTAGAAAAACATATCAGAATCCTCTCTTCATAACTGTTGAGCAAAAAAATCTGTCAAATACTGAAAAAGACCCATTTATACTAAATATTTGCCATGCTGTAGCTCAGAAAAATCAATACTCACTGTTAGTTTCCTAAAAATAACTCTGAAATTAATAAAGCTTGAGCGATGAAACTTTGTGACAGTTAATAAAAGTTACTAGAGAACATTTCCTTAAAAAAATTTGGTTGCTATGCCAACTGTTGCCATAGTAACGCCAGATTTTAAGTAGGGTGAGTCATTTTTTGGTGTGAATTTGGACCAAAAACTGACTTTTTCTGCCTTTTCTGTTAGTGCTTCGAAAGATATATGGAGAGGGAAGCTGGAATCTATCCACTCCCACCCCCATCTTTCCTCCCTCGGCATTCAAAATCGAAACTGAAAGCTAACCCTATTTGCCATGGGGTGAAATAGCCTGTTTTACCCATGAATGAGCACAAAGTGTCCTCTCCCCCTTAAGAACTCAGGCACTACAAAGAGATGTGCAATAAAATTTACCACACTAAAAGTACAAACCTTCATGAAAAAAATAATGCCATTACAGTTCTGGAGACGTCACTATATAAGTGATGATGTCATCGTTGAATATTCGCTACCGTGAAATTCTGAGACTTTGTCAAATCGCTCCTGCAAATGGCCAGACAAAGTTTGTCTTGGCATTTAAATGATTGATAATTGTTAAAATATGTTAGTCAGAGAAGGTATATAGTAAAATGGTGTTCCAGTGGCATTTTTGAAGATACTAGGCTTAAAAGTGTAAATTTTTAAAACTTTCTATACTAAAATGCCGTCAAGCCGAATGGAAGATGTCCTAGGCCTACTTTATAGAGTGTGATTTTTGCCATGTTTAATTTAATTGAATTAAATCACGTAAAAGTTACGCAGATACGCAATCTAATGATAAGTTGGTTAATGTGAGAACAATCTGCATTAGTTAATTCTTTTAATGTTGAAAATTTTTTATCAGTTGGAACAATGAGTTAATACTGTTTTTGAAAATTGCTGAAAGTCAACCCCAAGTTGCTTATTCAGCATTTGTCCGTTGGTTCAAAGAAAAATTTACGTACTTTCTCAGAACAATTCCAAATATCAAAAAGAAATTCGATAAAATTGAAGAAACAATACGATATGATTTACTCCTGCAATCCTGTTCCCTTGTCTTCGCCGGTGCAATTCAGGGGCTTAGCTATACCAATATTTTCTGAGATTGCCACTTATCTATACTTGCCAAAAAAACATGGGCAGGGGGCTAGAACACCCCAAGCCCCTCCCAGTGGCGCTGTGCCTATTTGATTAGCCAAAGGTACAACCAATATAAACATTTAAATGCAATCAACAAACAAATAGGTACATCGAATGGCTGCTATCATACCCCATCAAAGACTCGGGTTTTAACCTCAATAAACAACAGTTTTGGAACATGATTAGGATTCGATATGACTGCTTGTTAATGGGATACCTTCAGTATGTTCCTGTGGATGCAAGTTTGCCTTTCAACACACTATAAGTTGTAAGTAAGGAAGATTTGTTAGAATTCGTCAAAACGACCTACGTGACTTAATAGCAAACTTGATGAAAGAAGTATGTAATGACGTTGATATGGAGCCTAGTTTATTGGCAATAACGGGTGAAAGATTCCATTCAAGAACGGCTGTAAGAGGTGACTAAGCTCGTTCAGACGTACGTGCGTCTGGTTTATGGGTTCGTGGGCAAACAGCATTTTTCAACATAAGGGTCTTTGACCCAAACGTCAAAAAGTATGCGATTTCCGAAATACCCGCATACTACAAAATGAATGCAAATGAAAAGAAAAGAAAATATAATGAAAGGGTCATGAATATGCCACTTTTACACCTTTGGTTTTTTCACTCTAGGGTCGGTAAGGAATAGAAGCACCGACTTTTATAACAAAACTAGCAGACATATTATCGATAAAAACAAACACTCCAAAAAGTATCATTACCAACTGGATATGAACAAAATTATCTTCGCATTGGTCAAAGTCATGTTTATTATGTCTGAAAGGTTCCCGAAATCCAAAAAGTAATATTGTTGAAATTGATGAATGTGCTTCGCATACAATACAAACCAATTGTCAACTATAGAGTAACAGCAATTGTTCTCTACATGAACCTGCAGCATAGATTTTTTCGTAAATAATTTTGCATAATTTTTTAACATGATAAATATATGAGTGTTAGAGTTTCACAGCCCCCGTTACCGGCAAACTTTCATGGCCCCCGTGTCCGTCCCTCTCGGCCCCCGACCTCTATCCAGTCCACAGTTTTTTACGATAAATTAAAAACTATGCGTGCCTGGTTTTTCAAAAAATTTTAATTGGACAAAAGTATAGCTACAGGGTTAAGATAAATTTGGTTAAGACAAAAGTATACCATCCCCCTGGCTAATATGCTTAAAACAAATTGGGTTATATTTACAAGACTGAAAGCATAACAAACAAAAATAACATAATGAATAAGTAATATAATGTTAACGTGACATTATTACATCATTTCTTTGAAAATTTATTATTTTTTTAACCAGTGCGGTATCTTTTTGACCCCATACCTCCCTCTGAAGTGTATATGAGGTGGCAGTTGAAAAGAGAGAAATAAATTGAACATATATTAAGAACCAAAACTTTTGGCATCTAAAAAATTGGCGGAAATAATTTTGGCGAGATATTTTGCATTTCAGTGGAATTTCAATGGGTATTAATTTCAAGAATGGTGAAAAATTTTGCTTATTATATGAAAAGAAAAATTTTTAAGCTAGCATTGATATCTCACCTGTCCAGTACTTCATACTTTTTGTAATATTCCCGTTCTATGAGCCAACAGTCACAGACGTATAGCTAATCTAGTAAAAATCCACTTTACCTTTTTGACTTAAAAGCTCCTAAATTTTTTGCAAATATATTAAGTTTAGAGAAATTGTATACATTAAACCCTATTTTGTATGGGGGTGGCAAAAATTCAGTTTTGCATCTTTTGAAAAAATTTGACTACTCACACTCGCACATCTCCCATGACCTTACCCTTTTTTCGGGCAATCAATGGAATACTTTTTGTCCACTAACTTGACTACAGATATACTATGTTGAATCATAGACATACGTTTATACGTCCATGGTTGAATCTTCACAGGTGGGTGGACAACACATAATAATTATATATCGGTTTCATTATGAAATCACAAACGTCAAAATGACGCCTTTTTTGTAGATAAAGACATTCTTTTTTAAAAAAGGTAGTAATTTCCGTTGGAAAAAGGTTCGATGAAGGCCCTAATTTCGGTGGAAAAATTTTGGTGTAGATTTGCGGTGAAATTTTATCTCACCAAAATTTTTGGTTCTTAATGTAACAAGTCATGGCAAACACAATTAATTTTGATAATAAAAAAAATATCTTGTTGTAGTTTACTTATTACTGGGGTTTGGCGACAAGACCAATCGAAATCAAAACTAAGAGTTGCACAGAAATATTGCTAATTTGACTGACTGTAATTGATTGACTTTATTTTGACAATACTTCATTAAAAACCTTACTCTTTCCTACTCTTTCCTTGTACCTTAGTTCTCCCTCCCCGACCAAAAGCACATACGTACCTATGGCTATGATAAGGAAAGCTATTACTAGGGGAGGGAAGTTGGGGATTGGGATGGTGGTTGATTGATTCTGCCACTACCTCCCTCCCTCCCCCACTCTTGCATATCATGGAAAGCACATATATTAACGTGAAAAAACTTTGTACAATGATCAGGATTTTCAGCTTATACAGAAACAAAAAGTCAGTTTTTGCTATAAAATGACTAAAAATGACCTACCAAACCAAAAAGTTGGCCTTGCCATGGTAACAGAGGGCGTGGTTACTAAATTTTTTTCTCAGCATTGTGTTCCTAGATAACGTTTGTTAAATGCCACAGTTTCATGGCGTAAGCTTTGTTAATTCCTGAGCTGTACAGTGAAACCTGTATAAGGCGGCCACTCTGGGGACAAAAGAATCTGGCTGCCTTAGACAGGTGGCTGCCTTGTAG
>JANSTP010188106.1:0-11839 GCA_025330745.1 Cladonema radiatum | reverse complement strand
TTTACGACATTGATTTTTTGGTTCTTTTATTTCGTAAATAGGGGAAATTCATATGGATTTTAATACAATTTTTGGGTAGCAGATGCCTTCAGTCTAGAGTCCCGAGTTTCGCAAATCGTAAATTAATGAATTTACAATCGAAAATTAAGCAAATAACAATAAAAATTACAAGTTGAAAATTTAGCCTTTTTTCGAATCAGTTTTTACCTCAGAAACTGAATATAAAACAAACATATATTTTCTATTTTACAAATTCGAAAATTAGCTAAATTCAAGTGTTTTTACAAGATTGATTTTTTGATTGTTTTATTTCGTAAATTAGGGAAATTCATGCCGATTTTAATGCAATATCTGGGTAGCAGATGCCTTCCGTCTGGAGTCCCCAGTTTCGCAAATCGTAAATTAATGAATTTACAATCGAAAATTCGATAAATTACGACATAATTTTCGAATCGTAATTTTCGGATTTTTTCCAGTGATAGTGGTTGCTCATTTTGCATTTCACTGTAAAATTATTTTGTTTAATTGCAGAATGACACTGGTTACACTGTTTATTATTGCTATCAGGAGTTAAAGAGTTAAATTTGCAGGAGAGAAATTCTCTTTCAATAGTTTGAGTGAAAGGGAGATCAAGACAGGCAGTGCAAAACCATGGTGTAGGATCATTGCTCAGGATATTTAGTGACTTTTTGTTCAGCTTTGAGCACTTAAGATGAATCCAGGCATTGCAAAGCCCATAAGTTGTGACTGCAATATCCACGGCTAGAGAAGGTCTCTAAGGCAATACTGTTCTCAGAATTACCCCTACATTTGTCTCCCATATTTCAAGTTAACCGAAAACGTTGGAGAAAAACCATTTGTAAAGGTAAAAGCTTTAACTGTCGGAGAAATGAGATTTCGAAAATTTTGGTTGTCGGATGTAGGACGCGTTGATTGGTTTTGTCGGAAATATGAAACTTTTTTGTCGGACTGATGATATGTCGGAAAAGTAAGTGTCAGACAAGTGCGCACCTCCCTAAAATGCATGGCATATAATATTTGATTTACTGAGAGGTCTAAGATGACAAAATATTAAACTGACGGTTAACTAGCATATCCCTAAATTTGACTTTCCTTTGAGCATCTCTTTGATAGAAATTTTTCTAATAATATGTTTCGTATTTCTTGGCCGTCAATATTTGCAACATTTGGGTGTAATTTCATCGAAATGAGACTGTTACAGTCTTTTATGCAGTGGTATATTAATGATTCCCTCCCATATTGATGTGTGTTATATGCAGGCAGATCGAATTGCCCATGATTTGCAGCTCTGGTGTTGTAACCATGAACTTCTCTTCGATATGAAAACAAGTTTTTGAATTCTTCTGGTAATTGATTGTTTATTACCAGATTCATGAATATGCAGTTCTGAACAAAAACAATATCTTTAAGTTTTAAGAGTTTCAAGCTTTTATACAAGTCATCCGTATCACAGTCTGATTTAGAAAAGGTTATTTTTCTAAGAGGCCTGTCTTGCAAGTTTTCAATTTTCGTTGCCAATCCCTGATTATTTATTCCAAAAAGTTGACACCCATAGAGTAGGAGCGAATTGAGGATAGAGTGGTATGCCATTTTTAAAGTTTTAAGACGAAGATTATATCTTAATTTTGACAGGATTCTAACAGCTCTACGTAGTCTATTGCATAAATTGTAGCCTTGGAAATCCCATTTCAATTTCTTGTCTATATAAATACCCCGATACGTAATTTTTTTTGCATTCGGAGAGAGTTTTCCAGTCAAGTTTGATTTTCAAGTTGGCTTGGGTAGATTTGCCATCTGGACAAAAAGTTAATATTTCCGGTTTTATTACATTTAGACATAATTTATTTACCCAGAAAGTATCCTAGGATCTTTGTTCAAGTATTTTGCTAGAAATTTAAATGATTTATGGGAGATCAGAAGACAAGTATCATCTGCAAAACGAATTGTTTTATAATGAGATTAAGATCATTAATATAGAGAACAAACAATAAAGGTCCAAGGCTAGAACCCTGAGGGACTCCACACACAATATTTCATTTATTTGATTCATTGCCATCAATGGTAGTAAATTGAAGTCTATTTGTTAAATATGATTCAAACAATAGTCTTCCAATCTCTCTAATTCCAAAGTTTTCCAGTTTACTCAGTAATACACAATGATTGATAGTGTCAAATGATTTTTTTAGGTCTATAAAAACACCGCAGCAAAACTCTCCCATATCTAGATGTGACTGAACTTTTTCTAATAGACATATTAAGGCATCATTCGTGCATTTTTTGTTTCTACAACCAAACCGGTTTTGATAAAATAAGTTGTTTGTTTGAATACATTTATACAGTCAGTTATGGACAAGTCTCTCAATTATTTTACGGGCAGGTACAAAACGCTTAATGCTTAACACATAAAACATAAGGCATAACGCATAATAAATGATGCATAAGGAGTCATCGGATACCGCAATAATTTACAGAATGATATCTCTTTCATGTTTCTTGCGTCATTTAAAGATGATATTTGATCTTCAACCTCTATTGGTGTTGATGGGGCAATGAAAAAGCTTTTATCGAATGGAACTGATAGATAATCGGAAGGATCCTTGTTAGTTCTCCTTATCTTTTTGTTAATATTTTGACCAACATTCACAAAGAAATTATTCATTTGATTAGCAATTTCCTTTGGGCTTGATACAGACTTGCCATTAATTTCAATAGATTTCGGTGATGGAAGATTATTGTTCCTTCTGGAGTACATGATTGTGTTTATGCCCTCCCAAGTCTTTTTGCAATCTTTTTTATGCTTATCGAAAAAATTTTGGTAGTAGTCTCTTTTTCCCTTTCTAAGAAGTTCGGTAACTTTATTCCTTTGCCTCTTGTAGATATTCCAGATATTTTCTTTCTTTGTTTTATCTTTTCTTACTTCCCAAAATTTCATATACAATCTATCTCTATATGCAATCTCTTGTTTAATAGCGTTGGTGACCCAGGGCTTACCAATTTCCTTTCGACATTTCGACTGTTTGATAGGAACTAACTCGTCTACCTTTTCCATGACAGTGTTAATAAGGTTCTGAAAGCCAAGGTTTATAATGTCTGGGTTTGTATCATAGATTTTATTTAGATCTAGTCTGTTTACAGCTTGAATAAAGTCTTCGTTAATGAATCTTGAGAAGTCTCTATATTTAGGGAGATTTTTCGTTTCTTTCCTTTCAAAGAAATTTTTTATAAAAATAAATTGAGGCAGGTGGTCAGATAATGAAGAATTTTTATTTCCAGCACAAAGTGTTTTTCCTCATCATTATAGAATGTGTTGTCAATTAGAGGTATCAATTAGAGGTAATCCTTGGTATCAAGTTTTGGCAAACCATTTTTTCAAAAAAGTCGCAAGTAGGCAGGTGGCTGTCAACTTGTAAGCATATTTATATTGAAGTCACCTGCAAGAGCAAAAAGTTTTCATTCTCTTGAAAACTTGTTCAAGAGTTGAGAAATAAAATTGTCATTAAAGTCTTTCATATTCATTGTAGGACGTCTATAAACTAAACCAATTCTGAGATTTCTCCTTTTGGGGTTAATGCAATTTCTGTAAATATCGATTCTAGCTCATTGGGTTGATAAATTTTTAAATCTTCTCGGATCTTGTAGGACAAACTTGTGGAGATATAAATCAAGACTCCGCCAGCACTTCCAGCTGTAGGAGTGTGCTCGATACTACAACCAGGGAGTTGGATATTTCTGTGAGATTTTCGTTTATTTTGATGCGACGTCGGGTTCAACAGCTATATACTACGTCACCTATATAAACTACGACTAATAGTAGTAAACTACCTTGCAACTTAGTATAGTATAATATGTTGCGACGAACTATACTTCGTTGAGTTGCCAAGCATTGTTTTTTATGTTGCTTCGTTGCTGCTTTGCGAAAGTTGTTTTTTGCTGAGCTGTGCATAAATAAATGAAAGATACGCTGAAAGCTATACGTTATAATCACAATCGCGTGAATCTGCTTTAATTGAGGCGTACTAGGCGTAAAAAGCGTAACATAGTACGCCTATGCGTTAATCAATCGGATCGAAGATACAGTAGATTATTGGATTGGATTTAAGTTTATTACGATAAGAATACTCTCCCGTTTCAGATATCTTACTCGGGTGGGATTAGAGATGAGGAAGAATTTATTTTATAAATTGGCACGTCAATACATACACTGCAATTTTTTTCTTTATCTAGATTAGTAATAAATAAAAGTTGAACTAAAAATCTTGGATTTATGCATTGAAAACTCTTCCCAAAAGCTTGCATTATGACAGCAAGATGGTAAGTTCTACTTTATTTTTCTCTTCTACTTCAATTTCATTATTTTAGGAGGAACTTTGGAGAAGTTGACTTCTTTATTTGTTGCAGCATCCCATCCAATTTTTACTAGGCGTGGTATTTGCTTCTGGCAAAAGTAATGGGGACTTCACCCATGTTTCAGTTGCTTCTCTCCAGTCTCTGTATTTGGGTAGTATATGTTTGCACATATACTATGTACCCACCATGTACACCCCTTTGAATAACTGAAGTTCATCCAGTGGTTGTCAGTATCAATATTCTCAAGCGATTCAAACCTCGTTTTGCAAATTTGGCGTAGGTTAGAATTATTTTCAATGGATGAAGTGATGCTTGACGGCCTACTTTTTTACTTAACAGGGGTTCGGTGGAGATAAGGCGGTTGCTGGTTAGTGTTTGATTGTGAGCCATTTAAACTTCCACTTGAATTGTCAGGATTTAAAACCGATCGCTTGTAGCCTGGCGATTCATAATACCAGCGCTTTCCATCCTTCCATGTTGACTGTACATCCATCACTACTTCACATTTAGTTACCTTGCGGATTTGCTCCCCTTTTTTGCCAAGTTTTTCCCTCTTACCCGATACGTATCCCGTTTCGCCCTTGATTTGCGTTTTGTTTCTGTGTCAATATGATCATCGGGCGTTAGATATGTCGATTTCTTTTTAGAAGCAGTATCGGGTGTTGAATTTGATCCCTAAAACAGAGAAATAAAATGTATCGATAACTTTATTTGTGATTTCCTTTAGTCTTGGCGCACAAGATCTTTTCAACAACCTTGTGACTAAGGTGCGTTTAAAAAACAATGTGGCTATACACTACATAACCCAACAAATGATGAAAGCATGTCATTTTTCAAAACAGAAAGCGTAAAACAACGTCGAAGTTTCAAATCATTATTAGAACAAGGTTTTATCGACCGGCGTGCAAAATATGTGTGTTCAAGTTGCTTATCTTTAAATAACAGCATACCAATTTCCTCTCGAGCAAACACTGACACATCAACGCAGCAAGCAACAATGGACACTTAAAATGAAAATAGCGCTGATGCAGAAGCTTGTGAACTTATTCGAAAAACATGCAGACTTTTGAGTGAGCTTGAATGGAATTCTTTAAGCGAAAATCTAAACACAAATTTGTGTCAGCTTCAGTTTACTTTGGGAAAAATTGTAGAAAAAAATATTTATAATGAGGGTTTAGAGATCGGAAAACTGTATAAAGATACTGAGCAGGTGAAACAAATTGAAACGAAATCTTGGCTGTTATATCGTAACAGACTGGTACTCGCTTTTTTACAAGGAGCAACATCAACTTCTGTCGACAATCCTAGCGAAAAAAAAGTTAACGCTTTAACACATGCAGTTGAGCAAATTTATTATGCAAGAAACTTAAACATCATTACATCATTTTCATTTAAACGAAATTTAATCACTTACAGCCTATCTTACTCAAAGCAGGCTGTACAAATGTATAGTCGTTGGGAGGGTTCTGGAGGATACACCACTCTTTTAAATGTATCGCTTCAACCTTCGGATCCGGTTTTAGGTCCTAAAGATTGTGGTATTATAAACACAATTGACAATAACCAAAAAGTTGGTAAAAGTGGTCGTAGAATTAAAGAAGGTTCTAAAGTTCCTATTAGCATTTGTACTACCGTTGGTCACTTAGTCGTTAAAACAGAGACTAACCTTCAAAAAAATCCTGAATATTCTCCAAGAGCATGGCTAGGAAACGAGTCCCACGAAGAAATTGCTAAGCAAATTGAAACTTTTGAAAATTATTCAACCGAACATTTTAGACTATACAGAGATCAATTCATTATTGAAATGCTAGATGAGGTTACTTTAGAGCAGCATATAAATGATTTTGGAAACCAAACAACCGACTACGTAGATATAGCTGTTGCAAAAGGAGGAGGCGTTAATGTATGCGTTAAATATTGCGTACCCATGGCAAAGAATCTTTCAAAATGCCCAAGTTGCTTTTTCGATTATTCTAATGACAACAGCGATTTTGACCCTTACAGTCGTACGAAATCTAGTCAACCAAACGTAAAGCCGGAAATGCATGTAGGGGAGCCAGCTATGGTCAACCCTTGTTCACAAGAGGCGCTAATATCTGTCATGTCTCACATTCAAGACCTATTTGAGCTTATTCATAGCGAAGGGCGTAGCTGGACAACCTTAATATCTGACGGTGTCCCCTATATTTTAGCTTCAGATATCCAAGATTTCGTTTTGTGTTGCAAGGTTTATGTGAAGAGGAGTTTCAAAGTTTCTTAATAGAGCCTGATGAGACATGTAATTCTGAAATTTCAATAAAGGATAGATTTTACCAAAAGTACAAAGATCTGTTGTTGATTTCCGGATTTGAATATAGTGGACTTATCAAGGCATGACAAGGTTGCTCTTAAAAAATTTTATGGGAACTCCTGTTGTCGCATATTTCAACCCTTCTGGGCTTTCGTACACCAAGAGCAAAGCAAGTTATTAAAGAAGGTATAGACCATCATCAAAATCGTCAAATATTAACCGCCTGTCCTTATGCTTTGAGTAAAGAACTTTTAACTCCATATGTATGTTGTTGCTTAAAAGCTAAAAACCAACCTACATTAGATGGATACGACACCTGGCTATCGAGCATTTATAACCAAACATACACACATGTTTTATTATCATGTAACCTTTTCGTACCTTCTATCGTTCAACTTACTGACCGAAGCAACTCGAAAAAACAATCACGACCACATAATGGCGGCAAGATTCAGTTCAGGCCATTGTTTTTTCATTCCATCACCCTAAATACTAACAGCTTTGCCTAAGGGATATTTGGCAACGTGTTCAAATGCCAGGAGTTTTAAAAACTTTGTTAATTTAAGGGAATCTTTCAGTTTGTCAGGTCGGGAAAATGCTGGTCAAGGAGGTGATTTTGTCCATGAAGAGTTAAATAAACGAATAAAATGACTTTTGCCTCCTGCTATGGCAACATCAGATGTCTGGATTGAAGTTTGCCACAATTTAAAAACACTAGAAGAACTGAGAGATAGTAATCAAACTACCAGTTGCGATTAAAAAATTTCCGAATTTAGAAAACGAAATCATTACGATCCGGAGAGAGATCAGGGCATATTGTCTTTTAAATGACCTTACCCAAATATCACCTCTAGCGTCAGTAGATAACATGCTGCTTGATCCTGAACTAGCGAACATAAAGAACACCTCTATTGAAAATTACGAAAATTACAGAAAAGTATTCGTAAGCACTGGTCAATACGGTTGTAAAATTCTTTCACCGGTTTTCATTACAAGCACAGATAGATAGGAACACAATAAAATTGAAAATAGAACCAAAGTTGATATTGCTCAACAAATTAGAGAAATGCTATTTGAAATGCCAGATAAAGAATAATCTGCTGTAAAAGGTCGGGAGTTAAATAAAATTGAAAAAACTGGGAAACGCACAACATTCATTGATTTTTATTTTGAGGTGAAAAACTATGTTAATGAACAAAATGTGGTTGCAACAGTTGAAGAGGATGAAAATGACAGTCCGAAATGAAGAAACATGTTTTCTCGTTTGAATATCTTCAATGTAAGTAGTTCCTTCTTCCAATTATTTTCCGACAAAAATTGCAAATATATGTACTGCTTTCTGTCACCCTTTAAAAGCTGATCTTCTATGTTTTGGCCTCACAGTTAAGAGTTAGTTATTTTATAAGTCAAATATTAGAAGAATTAGAATTGTTATTTGTAAAAGCATTGGGCTGACTTGGTAACAAGAATGAAAAATTATATTTTCAACTTACTTGACTAGCCATCTGTAGTCACAAAGAGTTCTTAAGATCGCAATGATCAGAGTCAGTCACCAATAGTGCAAGTAGTTTCTTATGTTTGACTGCGCTTTCTAAGGAAACTTTCGAGAAAATTAGTTTGAAACCTCTCCAAAGTAGGACAGCTCTGACGGAGTATACGACGTCTATACAACACTTGGTAGTCGTAATATATTTCAACTAGACGAAGTATACTTTGCCGGCTATTTTAATGTTTTCATTTTTTTTTTCATCAAAAGTTTGACCATTCTTGTACTGATATTAGCAGTTTGCTACGGTAAAATTTTTTATGCCGCAGTCAAACGTTGGAAAATTTAATAAGGTTTGAAGGAAAAAAATCCGTTTCACTGGAGGATTCTTTGAAAAACTGGAGGACACTGAAAAGTAAGGAAAGGTGAAATTTCAGCATTTTTTTAAGGCGATTATTTTTGCGACCTACTATATTTTTGCGGCGTAGTATTTAGCTGTTGAAGTGCGACTTTCAGATACGCATATGTAACGAGGATATGGCGACGAGGACTACAAGGGAGCCAAATCTACAATACACAGGAATACTAAACTGCCTGTTATTACACAACACATACCTTTGGAGTTCACCATCCAGGTATACAAATTTTTGTTGGCACGCCAAAAGCAAAGATCCTCTCACAGCTACCGCAGCTACCCACACAACTCGAAACAAATATTTGCCTCGCTCAACCAAAACTCCGCGCTCTCGTCGTCCACACCTCTCAGCAAGCTGACGACACTTTACGGACCCTCATCTCCACGTTCACAGCAAAACAAATGCAATGTCAAACACACTAGCGAATCATTAAGCCTGTAAACCCGAATTCGAATCCGAGGCTTTACTCGACGATGGAGTGAATATAGACAGGCAATGGAAGCAATGGTTAGAGAATTTCGAATGTTTTATCACCTTCGAAGGCGTCACAGACCTACCTGACATCAAAGGAACTTTTCAGAACGTTTTCCAGGGTATCGGCAAATACAGATACAGACATGTACACCTGCTCATCGATTCCACAGTCACACCTATCATACAGCCACAGCGCAAGATACCTTTTTTGAAAAGAGCACAACTAGACACTATCCTAGATAAACGTGAGGAGTCAGGAGTCATAGAACCGGTAGACGGTCCAACAGACTGGCTATCAAACTTAGTCCTCACTCCTAAAGCCGATCCAACACAAATCAAAATGAACGTCAACATGACAACCGCCAACACTGCAATCAAGAGAACCAGGCACGTCATACCAACGTTAGAGGAGTTACGCTACGACCTGATCGGTGCCCAATTTTTCACGAAACTAGTCATGAAACATGGCTACATGCAAATGGAACTGGATCCTGCATCGTGACCCATCACAACATTCTATACCCACCGAGGCCTCAGGCGTTCAAGGAGACTTACATTCGGAATCAACTCAGAGCAGAGGTTTTCTAGGCGGAGATCCACCAAACCCTGTCTGACATTGCAGAAGTACAAAACATATACGACGACATATTGGTGTACGGCAAGACTGAGAAAGACCATAACTATGCTGTCACTAGAACTCTGCAGTGACTAAAAGATCGAAATAGAAAGCACAGCTATTTACTTCGGGGTTAAGAAAAATCACATATATCTATACGGCCTGCCAGAATTCACCATCATCAACAATCTCAAGCCACTCGTACTGATCTACTCGTCCTATCGCACCGAACCACCACTGTATTTTGAAGCACGAGATCCGTCTGCAGGGGTGCAATTACAATCTCAAATACAAACCTGATTGATCCATTGGATCGATCCTCCAGGGAAGCACCATCGTAATTCCATCCGCACTACAAGCCAAGGCTATCAAGCTCTCTCATGAAGGCCATCAAAGCCTAGTGGAAATGAAGCAATATGCACGTCAACGAATTTGGTTCCCAGGAATAGACAAACAATTAGCCGACACACTAGAGAGTTGCCTTGCATGTCAAGCCGCTACCAACACCAAACAACAGGAACCTCTAAAAATGACGCAGATACCAGACGGCCCTTGGGAACATCCCAAGCAAAGAACACATCCTCGTGGTACAGTGTCTGTATTCTAGGTACCCAGCAGTCTCCTCAACATCGGCCACGGCTGTCATTCCTGCCATGGACAAAATAATGTCCTATTTTGGCATACCATACAAACTTGGTACAGACAACGGACCCCATTTCAATGGCAAGGACTTCGCCGAAGTCGCCAATCAAATGGGTTTCGTACATACCAAGGTAACACCATACGCACCTTGGGCCAATGGCACAGTTGAGCATTTTATGAGGAACCTAAGCAAAGTGTTGAGAACATCAGGAGTTGAAAACCACAACTGGAATACGTCTCTCCAGAGATTCCTAAGAACGTACCGAGCGACACCGCACAGCACAACCGGTTAACCCCCAGTACAACTATTGTTCAACAATAGACAATATCAAACCCGGCTTCCAAACCAAAAAACAGAAACTGAATTATACCATTTCAAACAAGTGACGAAAAACGATCAACTTCGCAAAGATATCGCAAAACAAAAGGCCGACGGCAAGGCTTACGTCAAGCCCATCCAAATAAAACCTTGCAACCAAGTGCTTTGTTGGCAACAGCACAAAAACAAACTTACAACACCATATAAACCGAATCCGTATGCCATCACGTCAGTTAACGGCAGGCAAGTCGTTGCTGCCAATGACAAGCACTCCATTCGCTGACAAGTCACGTTCTTCAAACAAACAGACCACAACAAACAACTACATCACGACACTGCAAAGGCTCAACAACAGTTTCGACCACGTGACAACTTGGTAGTCTCCAGCTAAAACGACGGTGACCCAGACGATACAGACAGCGATACAATACTGTACGGGGAATAATTATCCGGAGCAGCGGATGCGGAAGAAGAAGGGTCAGGAATAGCATCCAGACTACGGCGGAACAGACAAAAGCCAGCGCGATACAGAGATGACGACGACTAGACGACAGGAGGCAATAGGACTCGTTATCGGGACAATACAGTACCTACAATTTCTTATTTCTTATTATTAACTTTCGTCTCTAGTTAAATTAGACAAGGCTTGCTTTCATGAGTGGAAGAATTTTATAGTTAGAATAAAATAAATTTCAACTCTTAAAAATAAAGTTAAATATAGGCATGTAAAAATATTTTCAAAGAAAATGAGGTTTCTGAATCTCTTGAAGAAGTGAAACGTAAATACATCTTAGTTCCTGTTGATAAAGCAATTAATAACATAGCTATCATATGCAAAAGGTATTATGTCCAGGTTTTGTTGAAGGAATTTGGATTAACTTGTGTACCTAACTCTACTTACAAATTAATTAATAATTCGACTAAGGAAAATGTAATAGAGGCACAGACTAAATATTTAAGTAAAGAATTTTCTATTAGTGTCAATACTCCAAACAACAAACTTCCTTGCGCTTATTGGATACCAAAGATGCACAAGACAGCTGTAGGTTCAAGATTTGTTATTGCCAGCAAACAGTGTTCCGCAAAGCCTATCAGTAAAAGTATCTCATCTATTGTTTCACTATTTTATAAACAAATCGAAATATACAGTGTGAAAACAAAATTTTTCAATAGCTACAATACATTTTGGGTTGTACAAAACAGTAAAGCTGTTACCAGAGCACTCGAT
>JANSTP010187995.1:0-11840 GCA_025330745.1 Cladonema radiatum | reverse complement strand
ATGGAATTGAACTGTTAAAGTGGAAAATATAAAATCTGATGAAAGTCTATTCTTGTGTAAATTATTAGAATAAAGATTTATATATATATTTTGATCGACATTTTTCAATCAGTTTATTTAAAAAATATGCTTATCTTCGATAGTTTTCTCTCTTAATCATAACGTTAAAAAAAATCAAATCATTCCCAATATTTTTTCTCCTACTCTCTAAACAAAGAACTAACGAGACATTTCTTCACATATGTATCAAAGAGTAAAGAAATAGCTCTGATAAAATAATTTTGTAAAACTTAAAAAAAATTATTATTAAATTTGTCAACCCACTTATTTAAGGACATACATTGAGACGCATAAAAATTTCCTATATGAAAGTGCATGGTAAGAGACTGATGCGAGGTAAAATATTATTGATAATGCGTATGGTATCAGATGGTTCTTAAACAATGGTTCTAGTGTTGAGAGACAGAAAAATATAACGGAAATGCATTGGAAAAAACTTAATGCCTTGGTCAGAGTTGTTCGAAATCAGTTTCTTCGGGCCGAAAAGTTGGAAAAAGAGAAACTAGAATATCCTTTTTGGGTCCAAAAATGCGTAAGCAAAATTCTCTATTTTTTTATCTTTATAAGTAGGTGGATTTCGACATAGTTGTCTTAAAGGTCTAGCTACGTCCCTGAGTTTGAACTATAAATGTCTTGAATTTATAATTCAATCATGTAAATACCTGGTAAAATACAAAAAGTAATTCAAAAACAAGTTATAAAGTAATTTTCGGTAAAATAAAAAAATTTATTTAAAATAATGGAAAAATTTTAAAATAGATATGTCTAGTATGATTCAATTAAGACTTATTTAATTGTGATTTAATATGACATGCAGTTGAAGATTTGTAACATTTCTTCGCAATATAGATAAAGAAAATTTTGAAGAAAAACAGTTCTAAACAAAACCAAAAACTTGGAAATCGGTACTGCATTGTTTGACTGATTCTTATTTAGTATACCTAAAATGCTCAAATGATACTTTTAAGTATCAATTAGACCAATTGTATACAAAATAAATAGAGTGAATGTATCACTCACTGTTTCCTTTACACTTCTCATTCAAATTTCTTTTGATTTTTTCCCAGAATCCTTTTCTGTCCAACATTTCTTTTATCTGTAATCAAATTACAAAACACATTACCAACAGGAGTAATAGTAATATGAGTATTACTGCAGGTTCTAGGGTCTTATTTTCAGCGTTATCACTGTTTTTCTAATTGAAAAATAGTCTACTTTTTCCCAATTAGCTCTTTCAACAGTGCTAAAAATCTCAAACCTTGCACATTATCGTACAAAATCATGATAAACCTTCACTAATTACGCTAATTTAGTGTATTAATATATGTATTAATCAAGCCTGAATATCTATAATTTGCCAAGAATATACAGTAATTTAGCAATTACTAAATTTTTTCAAATCCTCGCTTACACACTGTACTAGTAGTTTTAAAATAAGTAATTACAGCAAAATCCGCTATAACATAAGAGCTGCCCCATTTGGAAAAATTAGTCCTCATACAGGCTTTTGATGAGGCCTTTACTGTTTTTGATTCCCTTAATATAATTTCAATATCTTCTTGGTACCTTTGTTGCAAATTGCCATGATTAATAATTCACTTCGAAGTCTATTTCAAAAAATTTCTACTTCACTTTTCCTAAAAGCTCAGTGTTTGATTTTATTTTCATCTTATGTTAGTTTTTGCATGGTTTCTGCATAATAAAATACATCTGTCAAATTGGTAAAATGACATTGCGGTTCACGCAGAAACTATCTCAAAAACAAATAGACAGCTTTTTGCAAAATTCAGTGTTTACATATATGGATTATGTAATCTTTTTTATGAAAGGTTGAGCCGGAAAATGTTAAAAAATGGCTTTTAAAAACTTACATTCAAGGAATTAATAACTAAGCAAGGAGTATGCCAATTTTTTAATAATTATGCAGTAAATATATGAACAAAATAATTTTTCCTTAATCAGAGACAAAAAGAATATTTTTGAGCTGTTTCTCCATTTAGAGTCTGCTTTTTTGCCTGTCAAGTTTCTTATGCCCTCAGGCTTGCGCATGCGTATTTCAATGTTTTGATTTGCTAGGAAAGCTGTTTATTGTTTTCAGATCAATGAAAAATATGTGTATCTGAAATTAAAAGAAGTTATGGTATGGCGGCGATAAAAAACAATAAACATTCCCAGATTTCAAATGGTGATGTCTTATTAAAGAGCCAGTATCAGATGTAATGCATTGTGAATGCCCCACTTTGGTGCTATTGCTCTTTATAAATTTAATGCAGCGCTAAAGTCTGTTTGGCTAAAGAGGTATTTGTCGCAATGCCTTACATTGGATACACAGCTATTTCAAATCGATCTAAGCGGACATTTCAATAGATAACACAGCACTTCAACTGAAATTTCAATTGACCAGTTCGAGATACTGGTCCTGTCATTATCTATTTAAATCAAATGAAATTGCCATCAAATGAGAATGATAAAGATTCTCGTATCTGATTCTGGGTGACTCCTTACGATTCTTTGCAGAATATAAAAGATATGATTAGTCAAAATATAGGTAAATTTGAGCATTTGCAGAGAATTTTGTTCTAAACAACTCACCAGGAATCACATAATAAAGGCGCTTGGTCAAAATTGGCATATCCAGCTCAAGTTAGTTATAACTGGGATTTATTGATGCTAAAAATCCTACATACGATTAATTTAGGTTTTCATCATTTCCACCGAAAATGCTTCAAATTCCAGGTCTAGCATTTATCAAAGAATCACATTTTCTATAAATTTTGGCTAAAGTTTGGGCACGAAGCAGCCCAAAATTTACTAAAATAACTTATATAGTTTAGAATACTGTCTTTTGTCATTCCGAAAAATCCCCTGATTGATTGAAACAACAAAAAATTATTTATTGTTAGAAAAATTCAGTTGCACTCCTATCTAGACAGCAAATTTTGGGCCAAATTTTTGGGTTTTTGGCCCAAAATAGACCTTATAGCAAAAAATTACAATTTAGAGTAGACTGCAAACAGTAGATAAATACCTCAGTAATTACAGATTTTTTAAATTTTAGAAAAATCTTGAGTAGAAATGGTTATTATTTTATGATTATTTTAGTGAAGGTTGACGGAATAGCTCATTATTTTCAAATGACTGAGCTAGAAATTGTTCATTTTTAAAGTTGGCCAACTTATTTTCGTAAGGGCGGTTGAGTACCTTTAAGGGAAAATCATTGTTGCAGCATATATATTATATAATTCTTTTGCAAAGAAAGTATTATTTATATTTTTTCTAAAAAATATATATTTGACTGCAGACTGAGGACAATCTGATTCAAAAATAATGTAATTCATTTAATTTAGCGAGCTCCGGGTACGATATTTAATTGGACAGCAAATTTTTTCCTACACTTTTTGATTTTCCGGGAAGGAGCTTATCGATATGCCAGAATGAATAAGGATACCTCTTTATTCTGCCAGTCCCAGCAGACTATACACTCCATTTGTTAAAACCTAGATTGCAAACAGCTTAGGTATATATATATATTGGTATGGCTCATTTTTGGTGTTTCACCCAAGTTCAGGCTACTTTGTTAAATCATCATGTGATCAGATTTACAGAAATCATGAGTGTTTAGTGGTACATTTTTAGCGATATCATCAGACTGGATTGGAGAAAAAAGTTTTAAAAAGTGGAAGTTGAATTGTACTTCTTTCTTTCAGTCTTTTATTATCATCTCTCCATCATCCTGCAGACATGCTGCTTGGACAAGGAGGACAAAAGTTTCATTAGAAAACTCATTTTTCAAAAAAAGTTTGATGGCAGCATTAACCCTTTCTAAAAAGTTCAAGTTTGTCATACACATAACGCCTGGAAAAAAACTGGGGTGCGACATGAGACATGCCCTACAGGCTAGGACTGGCAAAAGTAACAGAAGTAGCTAGCTAAAAATAAATAAACAGCCTTTCCACAAATGCAGGCCTATTCTTTAGGCCTTCTAGTAGAGCAGTTAGAAAGTCAGATCGTTCAAAAAGCGAAGAAATTGCGAAACTTTGCACAGATCGTCTACTTGATGTATAGAATCGATTAAGAAGGGGTGCTCAAAAATCTGACCACGTTTTGACGTCATTAAGACGTCATCGTTACGTCATTTGAATTGTGCACTATTTAGCACTTTTAGCACACTATTCTAGTTCAAATGAAAATTTTAATATTGAAAAAACTACAAAAGCAACTAGCTTCAAATTTTCACTGTGTGTCCAAAATTTAGTTGTTAATATTTTCAAGAAAACATTTGACCCTTTACATGACCCTACCACCTGTCTGCCACCCCTTTTTCAGACGTGGATGGAGCTATTTTTGACCAATAAAACACAGTTTGAATGATAAACGAACAACTAAAAAGTATCTTAAGTTGAACCTTCCCAGGAAAGTAGACCACGATCAGATTAATGAATGTCGACATCACTGTGACGTCAAAATGACGTCATTTTTTGCAGATGTCGGCATTTCTAGAAAATAAGTTTTTTTGCCCTTGCTGACGTCGCTACATTCTCACTTAAAAAATGATAACCTAAGGTCGTATTTAAATAGAATTGAATAATGTCTACCTTCTTGCAGAGCTTCATTTAAGTACAGGCAGTTTATCATGTGAAAAAGTTACTACATTCCTTAAACCGTTCTTGGCCTACTTGGCACCCCTTAGGCCACAAGTTAGGTGAAATATAACAGACCCTGATATTTCTCAAAATTAAATTCATATGAGCTTATAGTTTAAGCTATTGACTTGATTAGTTTTCTGATATATTCTATTAGTTCCTTGTAAAAACAGCCGAAAAAGAACTAAAATACACTGATTTTTGGCATTTTTGACGACTTCGTTTATGACTTCACCTTTGGGGACACAGTTTTGTTTTATGAAACTCTGCATGATATTTGACATTTGAGGTAAGTTTTATTGAATTTCGAATTTCTGTATGAATAGTCTATTTAAGTTTAGGGTAAGAGGGTGTTCGGGGTAAAGATACCAAACTTCAATACGGTTAATTCCTCAATTTTCCCGCATTTACTAAAACATGAAACCAGCAGAAATGGGCAGGAAACGAGCAGAAACGAGCTGAAAACTAGCAGAAACGAGTAGGAAATGGGCACTTTTTTCAACATGCATCCTGAATCATCATTCTAGTGCTTTAAACACTTCTTATAATAGATGCTAGCTGGTATAGCTTATAACAGCTGCTAGCTGGGGACTGTATGCATGGTGATTTGCAAGCAAAGCTGGAAATTTTCACTTTCAAAAAGTTTGTATTGAAAAGTTTCGAATCCCAATTTTGTGACTCAAAATTTCCACAAAAATGGGGAGAGAGGGAGTTCAGTATTAAATGATCCGAAGTGGGGTCTTATAAATTCGTTTAAAATGGAGGTGTGAAAATAAAACCCAGTAAAGTTGAAGGCCTAGAAACAAATATTTTATTATCCAAAATACGAATTTTTGGGCTCACAAAAGTTTTTTCTGATTAAAGTAATTCTCGTGCTAACAGCAAACTTTTTTTAACAACGAACTTGGACCAAAACATTTCAATTCAGCAATTTTTTGCCACATTTTTTCCCAAGGAAAGTCATATTTTGGCCCAAATTAGCCTAATAAGGAGGTTGGTAATAAACTCAGGAGATATTGGTCTTGCCTTGAAATATCTTGTTAATAACGGCAAGTCATTAACAAAATAATTTTTGGGGCTACAGAATTGAAAAAATAAAATTTAATCCACTTCCACCTACAATTAAGAACGAGAGTATGGCACCATAATTCTAGCAAGTATTTCAGTTTCACCCCGTGCTAAATTGAGTGTCAGTCATTTCAATGCTGTGGTATTATCAAAGTGCAACTGCAACATCAACATTCTCAACTCAAGATATTATAACCTACAATTTTCAAGTCAGATTTCGACACATGCGAAGGAAAACGTTTTGAGTTGACAGATGCTTATCTGCCTCTATGGTAAGGTTCTCACCAGAAAAATGTTGCGACCTTAAAATCTCATTTTGTAACTTTCAGAACTCGAATTCTTTTCGTTTTCTCATTAAGAATTGAAACAATTCTGAATAATTAAACTTCTCAAAAGCTGATGAGGAGAAGGAACAACTTTTCCACAAATAATCAGAATACCGGTCTGAAAGTTTAAGGTGGTAACATGAGTTTCTGGTAAGGATGACCGGTTTTCAAGGCGACGTATCCTGCTATACATTTCAACGAAACGTACCTGATGGCAGAAACAAGAGGCTAGAGACTAAACTTTAAAATGTACAGATTTCTAGAGAAAAGGGGTAGACCGAAGGTATACCGATATAAGTATGGGTAAAGGAAATAAATTAAAATATTCGAAGAAACATGAAATAGCTATTTCCATAGATCATTTGAAAAATGTTCTCATGTAGGCAAATGCCAAATAGTCCAAAGTAATAACATAAAATATTGTTCTAACATATATGGTTAACCAAAAGAAAGTCAAGTTAGGCCAAAAAATGACTGTCCTCTTATGTACAGTTTATCGCAAAAGATGGCAGAGAGTTCAGGAAATCTGGCAACCTTGATTACGGAGTTTATCCTTTTGACAATAGTTCAAAAGTGACTTCGTGCTATCTGGAACAAGCACAGACGTAAACTGAAACTTTTGGTCATTCCCGTGAAGACATTTAATGTATATATAATATAAATAATAATGTAAATATGTAAATATACGTTGCCGACGGTTTTTTGACGCTTTCCAGTTGATTTGTTTGTGAATTCTCGTGTTGCCGTTGTTTTGACAGCAATTATGTCATGCGAGGTGAACGCAACTCTTTGTATCTTTTGACTGCAGTTTCAAACTCTCGCTTATCGTTGCGATGCACTAATGTATAAAATTTGCTGAAGTCTCTGAACGGATTAAACACAACTATGTTGTCGGGAATCATAGATATGTCGCTTTGATTTCTTAATTGCCAGTTAATTTCTTTGTTTCTTGCCAATTTTATTGGCAAAACGGTCATAGGAGAATTAGAATTTTCGCAAGTTGAGATCGATCCCAATGGACTGCTGAACAGCTCAGGTTCTGGAAGAGTGCAACACCTTTTCTCCTTAGGTTTCGTCTTCTGACCAGCTTCCACGGGCTTACTGTATTTTTCAATGTTTTTTGGAACAAAGTTGTGGAAGGTATTGATATGTTGCGTTCTCCGATCACTAGTTTTACATAAAACTTTCACATTAAAACTAGTTTTACTGGTTTTACATAAAACTGTTCATATCCTTTGGCTAAACGATATTTCCCATATCCGGCAATAACCTTCATTGTTTCTTCAAAGTAATTTTCCTTTACCCATTTTGTGATGTGTTCACTGACACATTTAACGTCATCGGAAGAATTATTTTCTCTCAGCTTTTTCTTTAGCAATCGGTGCTTTAATTCTAGATCATTGGAATAAAAGCGTCACGCAATGCTTAGATCTTCTCTAGCGCTCAAAACGAGACATTCTTTGAAGTAACTCGATCTATTTTCGGAAAAGCAAGAATGATAACCGGGCACAAGGTCTTCCCAGACATCTTTTAGACTCAGCAATATTACTGAGTAATCATCTGCATCTTCAGCATCAGCAAGCCCTGCACTTTCAAAGGGCCGACTTGATAACCATAAACGTCGGCCATAATTTTAGAAACCGTACTTTGATTTTCGCTGAGCTTCCGTAGCTTTTCTGAATCTGCGTTTTGCATGTGCTGCGTGCATCACAATCGTTTTGCGTTTATAAATATTTTACCGTTGCTTTTTGACGTGGCCTTGTCTAGATCATGGCAATTTTTTTTTTAAGTCTAGTAATCTTGGATCTGCAATTACTAGCTCGCCGCCGAATCTCCTAAAGGAATTCGTGTCTCCTCTGAAAGATATTTGTACATAAAGTCAATTTCCAGGAAAATAAGACATTCTAATTAGCGGGGATTTTTGTGTTTCCGCATTTTGGAGCTTCAACCCAACGCCCCTAGACTCAACTACATGGACTTAAAAGAAAATCATCAATTCATCTGAAACCATTAACACTAATTATGCCGGGTTTTTTTTTACGATCAAATGAACTCCCCCGCTCCCGCCTAACTCCAAGAATACTGTTATGGTAATAAAATTTGGTACATAGTCGAAACAACTCTTCTTGAGCATAACAAAACACGTTTGGAATGATGACGTCATCAAAAAATGGCGACGACAACATTTCTGAACGACGGTAGCGCAAAACCGACTGAAATACATTAGGTCCAAATGTTAAGGGCTTCATTCTCTGGACCTACAAAAAAAGCTATTTCCATGAGGTTTTCACCAAACATCTTCATATCCTAAGGGCTTTAAAATATTTCCGTGTTTCTAGAAAAACAATCCAGAACTTAAGATTTTTGTGGAACTGGGGCCAAAAGGTACCAAAATGCTGGTTGCCATGGCAATTTGGGGCTGTCAAAAAATATTTTTGCACGAAAATGTTGCCAAGTAAATTTTATCAAAAGTCATGAAGTTCTATGGTGTTCCGATTTTTTTTTTTTTTTTTTTTTTTTTGAGTTATTAGAGCCCTGTGGTGCAATCTACCCCTCCCCCTAGAATATATAACTGGATTAAATTAATTAAACACAAAATATAAACAACAGCGTGTGGTGTTCTTCAGTATTGCCATTCCGGGAGGTTTCCGGTGCTGCCTTAAGAAAATACTATGTTATATGGTTCTAAGACATCTGGCAGCTGCCCAACGCTTAATAATGAGACCATGGATAAAACATATAAATCACGTAACTTTTCATATCAGTTTTTTTAACCTTGTACGGGCTTTTGGAAGTGTATTCCAATCGCCATGAGAACCTCTAAGGGGCACATTTAAATCGAGAGTTCATAATATTGAATGGAAAAATGCGAATGTTCGTGGGCGACAAGACAGAAAACTTAGTGTGTATCATTGAGAGTTCATTATATTGGGAATTCATAATCGAGAGATTTTTCTGTATTTCCAACTTTCTGGGGGTAAAACTAGAATTGTCTGATACCTGTGGGGGCATTTGTCAGAACATGAAAAAAGCTGCACCATGGTAAATTAAACGATCACTTCGTACCAAGGGTTTGGGCTTGAGCTCAAAATTATGTTGAGTTTCGAAAATAAGTACCTAAACATTTTGCATTTACGCAAAGTTAACAACATAATAACCATTATAGCAAAAGTTGCATTGGGGAGGGAGGTTGGTGACAGCTTGGTTAACCCTATTTCGGGTGGACTTTTTTGGGTGCTTTAAAAGGATGGGAGTAGCACCCCCCTGCCTAAAACCTGAAATAATTAACGCAATTGAATGAAAACTGGCACAATGGTAAAGCAACATTTGAACTTGTATTTTGAATAATGTGGTATTTTTCATGTGACTTTTTTTTGGCCAAAAAACAGCAAAATTGGTTATTTTATGTTATTGGTTATTCCATGCTTCAGAAATATGGGGACTACATTGTCTTTTCAAAGAGTATGGACTTTAAATTTTGCCAAAATGTTTCTATAAAAATTCTATTGAAAGTCAAAAAGTCACTTTTCGCTATAAAAAAAGTAGGCAGAGGCGGGGGTTGGGGTAACTTTACTCCCCCATCCGAAATAGGGTTCAGACGTCTCTTAGTTGTTGCAAGACTAAAAAACTACACATAACAAGGAAATGTTATACACCAAATTCCCTTTACTTTTACATTATATCAATTTTTTATTACCCAATGCAAGATATATTGCAAAATCGAATTCTGAGGCTGCCATCAAAACACAAAGCGAACTCACAAAATTTCAGACAAATTAGTACAGCTAAAAATGAACAAATCTTACCAGGAAATGCTGGATGTTTCCCATTTTCGTCCAAACGGGATTCATTAATATATGAAGAATCTGTCAGCCAAAGATGATCAGTAACATTGAACGTAATGTCCACTACCCATGGCGAATTTCCCTTAACATAAATTCTCCAAAGATCATTCAACATTGTTGTAGCATAATTTACTAAAGAGTAGCAAGTCGAGTTGAAGCTTAATGGCTGTACAAAAGTATCATCGTTTGACAAACCAACCAACCTTCTCTATTCTCGTTGAAGTTGAAGACATAAAGCTTTTATGATTGTGCAATAATTCTGGACTGTCGACAAGACAAGACATAGAGTTTCGTTTTTCATTGACTACACTGATGTTTGCATAAATTTGATCAGGTGATTCCCCATTTTGTAAGGGCTTTCTTGCTTCTTGAAAGACGGTTTTATCCTTTTAAAAATAGGGTCCAGTGTGTGGCTTTGTCGCGTTGCTGTGTCTTTCGACGACAAGATCTTTGTGATCTTTCGAATCCCCAGCCTACTTGTTGAGGTACATGTAGTATGGGTGCATATTTTCAGACATTGCATTACGAATAGTGACATATTTTTAAAGTCATTTCCCTTGCTGTAGCGGTAATGCCTTTTAATTTGATATATCTTTCCTTTCAGATTTGCGACATCTTTTTGTACAGAGGTTTTCTATCTTTAACACCAACTCTCACATTGATAAAGAAAGATCTGTTCCCATTCATAAAAGCTGTTTGAGTTTTGCTATCCTCAAGCAAGTAGATTTTTGTGGAATTCTCACGTTTAGCAAATGCGCCATTATCATCAGCCCTAACAGCATCAAGTGGAATTTTACGGCAATCCAAAGTACACATAAAATCCTCCCATTTTGCAATTGGTTTCACATCAAGTTCAAAGTCTTGTGGTGAATGAAGAAGAATATTGAGAATAACCTCAGCCTTCTCAAATTCACTGCGTTGTTTAATTTCTGGACTGCTGGTGTTATTTCTAAATTGAGCATAATCAAAGTTTTAAGTAAATCAGGTGAATAGAAGATTGCATTACATCAAAACAAGCTAAAGCTATGGGCTTTATAACAGGACAATAGATAAAGTTTGGTCTTGTTGCAAATTAACCAGATATAAAAATACTTAGATCATGACGATGAGATGTCATCAGGAAACCCAAAGCTTCTATGAAACCAGAGTCAAACACAAAAGATTTATCTAGATCAATTTTCAAAAATCCCTAAACTTGCAGAACTGGATTGAAAGAGTGAAGAAATGGGATATCTAATTCCGAAATTCCCCTTGACATTTCCCTATTCATCAAGTTTTTTCTCCACAAAAGATGTTTCAAATGGGACCATGGAAGTTTTTTCTGGAGAAATATTAAATTAGGTGACTTGGAATGGTTTTTTCTCCTAAAACATGTGGGCAAGAAGTCTCAATCAGACTTGACACAGAGATTTTAATACAGATTTTTTCCCGACAGTAAAACGATTACTCTAAGTCCCTTTATTTTTTGTGTAAAAAAAACCATACTTAAACCAGATTGGCTCTTAGAGTCCAAAATCCTTTTAAAATCCTCTTAAACCAGACACCAAAATTAATGTAACAATAACCAGAGTGGAAAGACAACAAAAATACTTAAAAATGTAGCAAGATCTTTTGTGAGCTACTGCTCACATTTTCAAGCAAAATATTATGTATATCTACGACGATAAAACTAGATATATTTTAACGTTTAACATTTTTTTAATGGCATTACCATGACATTACCATGACAACGGTTATTGTCTATAGTTAAAAAGATGTAACGGCATTGATTCCATAGCAACATTCAATGATAGCTTCAATCTATAAATTAGCAAAGATTCTTTCAGTTTTAGGAAAAACCCATTTTTGGCATTTCCAATTAATTTAAATGATGATGACGTGGCAGTATGATCACAATG
>JANSTP010187884.1:0-11842 GCA_025330745.1 Cladonema radiatum | reverse complement strand
AATAATCAAAATTTGAACAAAAAAAAAAAAAAAAAAAAAAAAAATTCAAATTTTTTTTTGGTTTATAGGCATTACCGATCCTAATTGGGTCCCGGGCCCATGGCCCTGAAAAATTTTTTTCAAAAACAACTTATGGCAATCTGGTCACAATAAAATTTGTTAAAAACTCACAAATTTTCATGCAAAAAGGATTTGTTGTTTCTGAGTGATTTTAGGAAAACTACAAGGAGGGGGGGGGGTGAAAAATACCCCATCCTCCCGGGCCTGAATAGGTTTAAGAGATATAAGAAAAAATAAACAAATATAACTGGAAAAATGAACAGTAAAGAAAATATGTTATCATTTCCAAACAATAAATTAAAGCGCCAATGTCAAGAGTGCCGCAAATGAGCTTGTAAACACTTCCTCAAAATATAAAAAAAATTTCAAAATTTTTGGTGAGAAACATAAGAAGAAAATTTTATCAACGTTGTTTACTGAGGGGGGCGGACCCCAGCAGCCCCCATATTCTTGGAACGGGGGTCCTTCTAAAAAATCTTTTTTTGTGGTTGGAAACTACCCTGAAAAAAAAGAATTCACTTATGGGTGTCAAGTTCTTAAGTGAAAATAAAAAGACAAACTTCTTATTAAAACGATGAAAGTTAAACCTGAAGTATCTGATCACTTTCCAATAAATCTTCACTGAAATTGAAAGGAGTAAAAGAACATTTATAGTAATTAGCAACGAATTTTAAGTGAATAAAGGAATATGATCATTGAAAACACTATCTAAGTCATAAATTATCATTCTGCGGGTTTTGTTATGAACAAAATGCAATTGATATGACAGTTTTACAAAAAAGCTTCCAAACCCTAAATAAGGAAGTCAGTGTCAACCATTTGACAATAGCGACAAAATATCCCTGGAAAATGCTATAAATTTATCTCAAATACACGGTTAAAACGTATGGAAAATGCCCTCTAAGAACATTCTAATAAATTAGGCTAAACCAATCTTTTGATCAGAAAAGTGGTGAAGGGTGGGGTTTTAGGAAGTTATTCTACATCGTCTTACAAACATTTTCAGCTCTGGTTCAGCTCAGCTTTGAACTAATTAGTTCACACTTCAACCCTTCAACCTCGGGACTAAAAGAATAAAAGCGATTCCAAATTCCGTTATAGATAGACTTAATATTCAAGTCAAAACTAAAATAATCCCAAATACTGTCGGCAGGAAAAAAATTTAGGCTAAACCTGCACTCAGACTTCATATAAATAGACCGTTATCTTAGGGCTACACTAGACTAGACTACCCATAACGCCCATTATCGAAAACTGGGAGAGATATTATATAGTCAGTCACATACCTTTGCCCAGGTGGGAACACATGACCAGCTAATTTTTTTTTCAAAAATTATTCAAATAATAACATATTAGTCATGGGCCCAATTCATTTGACCCAAAATCCTAGTAGGAAAGAAAACGAAAGTTGTCAAAATCAAAGTTTGATGCCATCAAAAGATAGCCAGTATCAAAAGGAACAAAAAATATAAAAATAATCATATCTAAAAAACATCCCCTGCCAACTTATAGCTTGTTTAAGTCATTTTGGAACCAGGGGGTAAAAAATGAACAAAACACCAAAAACAAAGTATAGCATAAAGGAATAATTTTTTTTACTATCGTTACACTTGAAATATGAAAATTACTTTCAACAGTTCTAAACAAATGTTTTTACTTGGCTGTAAATATTCATAGAGCGTTATTTTATCAAACATGACAGCCTGGAAAAGACAATTCTTGGATGATTGTACGGTTTTAACCCTGATAATTGAGCTTATTCTTTATTGTAACGAATCTCTGCATAAGATACATATCAAGAAAGTTTATCCATAACATCTTCATCATATAATAGATGCACTATTACTTTGGCATACAAAATAGCTCAATGTCCATTGGTAATGCCGATCATTTAAAAAGTATTTGCGCCTTTAAAGTTTTATCTTGATGATTTTAGTTCAATAAGTCAAGAAACTGTTTTCCATCCATTGATAAGACATTGCTTTTACCTATTTAGTCAATTCCTCTTTTGAGAAAACAGACTAGTTATACTGTCCTAAAATAGAGCATCATCATTAGGTCGGTACATATTTTTCAATTCGTTTTCAATAAGTTTTACGTTTTGAGATGGAGATGGCTGATCCTTCCCTTGATATTTTCCTCCTTGGTGAAATTCATAGATTTTATTTTTGCTTTCATTTTTCAAATGCAAACAGTGAAAAGCCTTTTCTTAAATTTCAATATTTTTTACAATTCAGAATGCTTTTGGAAAGTTTTTAGCCAACATAGTCAGTTTTTAAAATTGGTAAATATCACTTTCTTTCATTTCGTTTTGGGTGATTGCTTCTCGACGTTTTTCAGATTCAACCATATTAAGTTTAGTTGCTCTAACGTCATTTCAATAACGTAATTTTTTTTTTTTAAAGCAATATCCTTTTTCAAAATGGTATTGTTTCTTTTTCAAATATATACCCAACTGGAACTGTGTATACCAACAGAGAAAGAAGACTCACATTTCATATTGGCATAGCTTAGCTTATAGGCACATCCGGATATCAGGACAAGGTGGGTACTTAACCCTATTGGACCCGCGGGGAGGAGGATTCCGCTAGAGTGGCAGTTTTTTGATCATAACTCCAGAACGAAAAAGGCTTTTGCCACGAAACTTTGTGAATTTATACAAAATTTACCTGAGAACATCTGCATAAAAAAAAATTTGGGTGACTTTGCCCATTGTTGCCATGGCAACGCTTAAATGAGGACCCAGTAGGTCATCATATCATAGATGATATCAAAGTGCTTTGTATTAGTAGCAAAATGGTGAAAACCGCATTGAAAAAGCTCTTTTGACTCAGATTTTATTGTTACTCAAATTTTGACCTTTAGATGACCACTTTTTGACGACATGTCGGTGGAAAAACAATGACGTCATCAAATTTTGATAACTTCATACATTCAATTTGGTACCAAAGTGTTCAGGATAAGTTTGTCAATTGCTGTATAAAGTTTCATCACTAAATCATATATAGTTCTCGAGAAATAGAGGGAGGGGAGGAGGCGGAATCCACACATCCCCCCTCGGGTTTATGAACCTTGAAAAAGCCCGAGTCCAATAGGGTTAAGGTGGATAAGATGTACAAGGCATGCTGTATACTTAAAGAATGTAGGTGTGTAAGACACATAGGTGTAGAAAGCCTGTAGATACGTGACACACGTAATGCAAGTGGTCGTGCTAGGCACGTCGTTTAACAAACTCTGTCGTAATAATATAAAGGTGCTGATTTAATTGTTTCATTATTCTAAAAACACAATTCATCAATGCTTGAAGTAAGTTCATGGCATATTATATTGCTGTTACCCACTATTTAACGTTAGATCTATTAATCAGTTACAGTCCAAAATATTCAAGAGCTCTAACTTGGAAGCTGTAGATAGTTTTGCCAAGATAGGTAGTATTGAATCTCCACACAAAAAATTGTGTAATCAAAATATAGATTAACATATTTTTCTGTTTCCATTTTCTGATACTTCGAAACTGCAATTTATTTTGTTATAGAAATTTTTTTGAAGATACTTAAGCCTATTTAGACCAGGGTAAAAAGGACTCCCCAAGACCGGGGGGGGCTGATTCACCCCTCCCACACCTCGGTAAATCCTGAAAAACTTGCCATTTTTCAATAGAACTTTACACAGTATATATTTAACCTATATGGAACAAAATTAGACCAAAATGGATTTGTGATGTCCTGTAAGTGGTGTCATCAATTCCATTGTAGTCGGTGTGCGGAAATTGCGCAAATTTCGTTAAACTTCAAATGCTGATAAGTTTTGAACCAAAAAAGCTTTGTACATTCCGTTTTCATCAAACTGCTACATTTTTGATCAAGTTTCACATACGTTACGGCTTTTTTTGAAAATCATGCTAAAATTCAGCTTTTTTATCGGCAAATTTTGGCCCAATTAGGGTGGAGAAGTCGGTAACCATAGCGACTGGTCAACTTTTTTTCACCAAAATGTTTCTTATAAAGTTTCATTAAAAGCCACAAAAATCTTTGCAGTAGCCACAATAGCAGGGGACCTATATACGAAAATCAAGAGCCCCCCGGTCTGAATAAGGTTAAAAGTCTTTTCAATATCTTGACGGATATTTTTGTAACAATAATTTTTCATCAATGTGTTTTTCTCCTGTCAACCAATGAAAATAAAGCTTTCTTTTCATGCAATTCCCTTCTTTCTTTTTTGCACAATTGTCATACATTAGGCTGCAAATAGTGTGAAAATAGATGCATATTCGGTTCCGGGTTTTTCTCAAATTTTCAGTGATGAAATAACCCACAATTATCTGACCTGAATTTTCAGCCTTTTTAAAATTTTACCAAATTATTTTAATCAAAATTCATTGAAATGAAAAACAAATAACAAAAAACTGTCTTGCAAAGCTTGGTTAGTTCATCCAACGTTAGTTATCAAGATTGCTAGTATCTTGATAATGGTGCAAAAAACTGATGATCTAAAAATAACCTCTGGAGTTGACAAAGCAAGAAAACCTGGACACTTTTGGGAGACGTTATGATATAGCCTCGGCAAGCTATCTCGTTACAATGGCTTTCTCAGCGACCTTGGTGAAAGTAAAGAGTCCTGAGTACACTTTAACCGCTCACAGTCCCCCATTTTAGAGAAACAGGTTGATTATCAAACAAAAATGCCACCAAGAAATTGAGCCATTTCTTTTCCAAATTGTTAATAAGACGCATGTGATATAAAATCTCTAGGAAACGCAAATTCAATAAAATAAGCTTCCCTCTATATTCTCCCTCTATGTGTAATTAACAATTAGAATTTATCGATTTTACTATAAGTTATAAGTTATAAGTCCAATATAAGTTATACAGAAAATGATGTTTGAATGAAACATTGGACTCAATTTCGGCCGAGGCATTTATCAATCCAGGGCAATTTCATAATGCCTTTCCCTCATTTTTTTACTTTGTTTTTAGTGTCTTGTTCATTTTTTACTCCCTGGTCCCAAAATGACTTAAGCAAGCTATAACTTGGCAGGGGATGTTTTTTAGATGTGACTCTTTTTATATTTTTTGTTCCTTTTGATAATGGCTATCTTTTGGTGCCAACAAACTTCAATTTTGACAACTTTCGTTTTCTTTCCTACTAGGATTTTAGGCCAAATGAATTGGGCCCAATTTGGGGCAATGGGCACATGGTACGAAAAATCGGCCATGACTAATATGTCTGTTATTATTTGAATAATATTTGAAAAAAGTTTTAGTTGGTCATGTTTTCCCGCCTGGGTACAGGTATGTGACTGACTAATTACAACAAATTGTAAGCCAGTTTTGGCATTTCGCAGTCGACTACGCAATCAACTAAGAAGAGCAAAAAACTCTGTTCAAATCAATTGGGATTTCAGGCCAGCAATCGTACCATCATACAGCTCTCTAGATATTCTATAAAGGTATTTAAGAAAGGGCCATTATTGTACGTTCTTTACTGTTAATCATGATATACTTTTGAGAAACTATTAATTTATTTTGTTAGTTTGAAAATAACCTTACCAACCTGGTTCCCATGGCCCCTTTCCTTGTGCCGAAGTTCTGGGAAAAGATTGCACCTGAGTAATGAAACATATTGCTAACAGAGAAAGTACTTTCTGATTATATTCAGTTGTTGAGGTGTTTAAGGTCAGATGTTCTATTCTCTTTTATTTCTTTAATGGCATTCATTAAAAGGTATCGTTCTCACTGATGCGTAAAAAATGGCACAAAATATGTCCATGCATGATTTTATGTTTGTTTTCATTTTTAAAAAGACTTGTTATAGCAAATGTACAAAGTTTCATGGTCATAGAATGCAGTTAGGAAATTAGGAAGTTAGCCGCTACCCCTCTTGCAACCCAATTCATATCTAAAAACCAGTGAGAACTTTTCTCTTGTTCAATAAAATAATGTGGAAAAAATGGTAGGAAATCTTTTAAAACGCTTTGTGGTGTCAAACGTTTTCTTGGTGTTTTCAGATGAGAAAAACAATGAAAATAATGCGAATACAGTTAAACTTATCTTTTAAGTTACCTCTGTAAGAACGGCATGTGTCTAAGAAGGCCGATCCCCCCCCCTCTCAATCGATAGTTCACACTATAGCCTCTCTATTAAACAGCAAACTTTCAAACACAGCTGGTGGACACGTGTTTTTCAGGCCTTAGAGAATCATAGCAGAACACAGGCCAACCAATATTTCATATTTCATAAACTTACCTTAATTTTTACAAAAATATTTAAATTCTCAGTTGAAAATTTAAATATTGATCTAAATTAAATATCTAAATTAAATTTTATTATTAAATATCAAATTTTTTTATAAGGCTTCAGAAAGCAACCACGTGTGTCAACCTCAGAAGAGAGTCAATTTTTTAGGTTCCTCAGTGTGGCCGTCTTATAAAGTTTTGACTGTATATATGCTATATAAGTGCTATATAAGTTTAAACACATTTTTTTATCAAGTCAAACAAATTCCTTGCGTTTTAAATGAGCAGCAGTGACAGTAACCTGGAAATTTAAGAGCAATTTCTAATACTAATATTATAAGCAAATTTTCGCATTAAGCTACTGATAATTTCACTATATTTATTTGTATAGGTTTAAAAAAACTTTAGAGGCTCTTTTAGGTCAATTGTTTAAATTCAAATTCACGATTTAGGCATTAAACGTTTTTGAAAGGAGCCGCAAGGTGCCTAAAATTTGTCTTATATATATTCAGAATTTTTATATACAGTGAAACTTGGTAAAACGACCACCTTTATAAGAAGACCGCCTTTCTATAAAGACCACTAGTTCTTGGTCCCAAAATGGCATTTTCTATTGTTTTTAACCTCTATAGGAAGACCACCTACCTAAGAAGACCATTTTTTCATGGTCTCCAGAGTGGTCGTCTTATACAGGTTTCAAAATACAATGTAAATATTGGAAAAAATCAGAAATGTAGAAAAGCAAAATCATATAGAAAAGCAGAATTAACTTTTGACATAATCCGTGTTATAGAATGTATGATTTCAATAAAATCAGTATGAATCTGTGATTTAGTTTCGACACCTTCTTACACGTTTTTGTTATAAGAAACCAAGTTCGAGGCCTAGTTCTAAAAGTTTCTTTGGCATTTTCTGAATTGCCTCCAAAAGTTTCTTAGGAAGTTCCTTTAAATTTAAGTTGGAAAATCGAAGAAAAAACAAACTGGTCATTTATTGGTTGTTTTTACGATCTAAATTTAAGATTTGTAAATTTAAATTTGTAAATCTAAGACTTGTACTATCTAAATAAAAAATATTATAGCATAGGCATAGCGTAAATAGCGCCTTTAAAGTAATTGAACAGTGAACGTCTACAAAAAAGTTTCTTAACAAAAAATTGACTTCATTTTGCCAGTTTCAAAAGTTCCTTATTTTGTGGCATGTCTAGTTCTAAGTTTCTTATAAACCGGTTTCTTAAAAAACATGCAATCAGGCACTGACCTCAACTGATACTCGACCTCAACTAAAACTGACCTCAACCATAGTTGCTTCAAAAAATATGTTTTGCAAATTGTCAAAACATAATACCACTAAAACTTCCAGCCTTAAAAATATGCGACCAGCCCATCAAAAGAGTAAAAACTACACAATTTTTAGAAATAATAATTGATGAATTCCTAAGATGGGTCGACTACATAAAGATGGAAGAAAATAAAGTTTCAAAAAATTTAGGAATCCTCTACAACGTGAAAGCTCATTTCTTTCTAATGCATGACCCTTAGAGTCCGAGAATAGTCCGAAGAAAGCTAAATTTAATTCAGAAAAAATAAATACCGCACGCATTGCGCTCAGACTTTATGAAAACATTTTTTTCCGTGTTGAACCTTATCAAATAAATGATGGAAACTGCAACCATGGTCAAAAATACTGGAACAACTTCGGTGTATGGGTGAAAACCACCCAGCTTCCTTCTTGGCTGTTTTTGTAGCCCTTTAGGGTGGCTACAGAGGGGAATCACCAAAATTGCCCTTCCGCGATTTCGTTACTGAAAAATGGCATGACAAAGGGAAAGTCAAAATCTGAAAACTGCTCAGTTTTACTCTGAATTCCAAATATTTTTGTCCACGATTGTGGATTGGATGGAAACTTAATTTCGCAAAAAAAATGAAAACTCATGGCTCTCACTTCAGCATTGGCATAATGTAAACAGTTTCTCTTTAAAAAGAAAAAAAAAAAAAAAAAAAAAAATGAAAGAAAAGGGAAAATGTTGATGTCTCCCCAGCCCTCACATAATACCAAAGAGACAACCAAACTGAACTAAAAACTTGTAGTCTGCCTGAGGAAAGTCTAATTCTTTGGTGTAAGTCTGTTGCCCAATACCACATAAGCTACTGATGAATTCTGGATGTATGAACTGCTTCGATATTCAGGGCAAATATCATTTAAAGTAGACATCATGTGATTCGAACACCTACAATTCGAATAATCATGTAAATCGAACGAGTTTCGATGCCCCTGACGATTCAAATTACACAATTTCAGCTGTATATGTTTTCACTCATAGATATACCTTTTATACTATCCTTAGGAGAAAATCGTAAAATTTCTTGAAGTTAACACTATAAAAATAAAACATTACCATGAGAATAGCGTGAAAATCTAAAATATGATTTGGACAGGGGAAATAAAGTGATTTGAATTATTTATTAAACAACTAGAATACGATGTATTCTCTGATTTTTAAAATTCTTTTCTTATACGATTTTATTGCTTACTTTACAATTCTAGAAAAGAGTGATTTCTTAACTCCTAGTTCTCCAGGTAAAACGTTATTGTTCACTCATTTTTTAAAGAGGAATTTCTCAATGTATTGTCTGTTCTTTGTCTAAGTTCTTTATTCTGTTGTCTTCTTTTAAAAGATAATTCATGAAATGACGATGAATTTCTTTTATCTTGACGTAACGGATAACTGTTTATGACGGCGGCAAAAGTTAATTACGACACTTTTAGCCCTATTTTCATCAAGAGATGAGGGATGCCACACCTGTGACTTTTGTTTGCATTTTCTGAATCATAATGATCTATGGAGTAATACTTTGTGACTTCTCCCATAATTTTCCAACACACACAGTATCTTACCTAATAAAATCATGGCCAATACCGACTCACTGTTGCCATAACAACAACGCTTTGAAGTAACTCAATTTTTCTCAATATAACTCAATATGTTATTTTTCTATTTAATTTGACACATCGGACATAAAAGTACCAAAGTGCCATGAAATAGTAGACTTCGGCCCCAGGCTTCTTTTTTACCCCAAAATCTCAAAAAAAAAAGAAAAAAAAAAGAAAATAAATTCCTATTCTAATCCTATCTATTCCTATGATCATAGATCTATGATCTATGATCTATTCCTGTCATGACAACAGGAGATTAAAATTTAAACTTTAAACATTCGGGCATTGATTGACATTATGGGGATACAGTAGCTATAAGTAGCCGTCATATAGGATATATTTTACCTGAAGAGAACATTTCATGAAACCGACTCCCTTAATTTATTACAACCTCAAGTAAATAATGTATCACTTTGGGATCGGCCCACTTGTACGACATATCACTTGTCCGACATCCCACTTATCCGATATATTTTTTAAAAAAACTTTTTTTGTCCTCTTGTTATACAGCCCAAAAGTACGACATCCAGTTGATCGAATGAATGAATTTCGTATTAAAAATATTCAAGGCCATTTTTAATATATGTCTTCGGCTAACAATGATCAAGTATTGATCACTCTATAGAATTTTTTTGAAATTATCGCATTTGTGACATTATTGAGTTTTTTTATGGTAAGAGCGACAAGAGGTTGACCAAGAATCATGAGCCAGAGTATGTATTCATGAATGGAGTATATGTGTACCAAATTTGGTTATTAAATTATAAAGTTAAAATCCATGTTTTACATGTGCCGTGCTTTGACAATCCTAACTAGATACATTTTTTATTCCAATAGCCTGTTATTGAATATTCATATTAATATTCATATCCATACACAACCTTCAAAGATCATAGTACACGAGTTCTAGGCTTCTATACTCATTTACTTTCCTTGAATTTCAAATGTCGGATAACTGGGTTGTCGATAAAGTGGTGTGTCTGACAAGTGGTAGGCCAGAAGTCCGAATTCAATTTTTGTCAGGTAAGTGGGATGTCGGACAAGTGCATTGTCAGACAGGACGGCCCCATCACTTTAACTTTCAAAATATTTACATACAGGATACCAAATTATTTATTAGTTAGGTCATTGCGTGAACTTTTTATCTAATTCTAGTGTAGGCTTTTTAACTTGGCAGTGGGCGTTTTCTCGAAATAAAAAAAACTAAAAATAGCGAATATATATCTTAGAAAAAAATATTTTATTTCTATAGGGCAAGGCACTTGCTTTCTATAAAAAAGTAATCTGCTATTATTGTTCAATAGACGTATACTAAAAAAACAAACACTGTTTTAACTCCGCTTTCTTGGGTAAAATTCCCTTCATTTTCTGAGTTTGGGGAATGCTATGACTATATTTTTTTTTAATTTGTAGAATAACTTTTTCATTACACGATTCATCAAAATATTACTCTTGATATTGCTTTGTTTGCATTTAACCGTATTTCGGGAGTCAAACTTTATTTCCTAGCGAAAAAACAACAAGGTCATAGGCCTTGTGACTGTTTTGACTTTCAGTAACATTTAGTTCTGAACATTTTGACCAAGTTACAGGAACATACCCTTTGAGGAGCCAAAGAAGCGCCCATATTTCTGAAGCATTGTATAACCACATTTTGCTGTTTTTGACCAAAAAATCTGAAAAAAAGCAACATTATTCAAAATTCTCGCTTTTGATGTTTGTTTTTTAACCTAATTTGGCTCGATCGTACGAGTCCAAAATTGCCAATTACCTTCTTGATGACGTTATCATTTTTCTGTGAGCCTGATGACCTTAACTTTGGTATTTTTAATGTTTACATGTTGTTACCTGTTGTTTTACCATCGTCATTTTCATCGAGTTTCATTAAGTGTTTCAGGTTTTAGGTAAGATGATGGAGGCGGGGTAATTTTAAACCCTCCCTCTACCTGTTTACAGCTCCCAAAAACGTCCACTTGAAATAGGGTTAAACAATACCTTGCGAAAAAAGATTTATTATTTTATAATTCATGAACGTTATAGAGCAGGCCACTAGACACCTTCAGAAAATGCCTCTCCATTGCTCCCGAGGATTCTCATTTGTTTCTGAAAAATTGCTCCTAGTTGGTGAAGGATACATTTAGCGTTGTTGAATTTTTGTCACCAAAATTTGTGGCGACACCATAATGTTTTTTGTAATGGTTTTACCTAAGAAATTTATTTTTTTAGTGAAAACTTAAAAATAAGTTTAATTTTATAAAAAACAATCTTTCAATTTTTTGATAATAAGGATAATTTTGATAGTTTTCTCCCTTAAAATAAAAAATTTAGTTTTCGCAATATTTACGATTTGATGGCGTCATCATTATCGAACTAAGTTTCTCAACAGTGTAAAAGGCCTGCCTCAGAGTTTAATTTAACCATTGCGAAAAAGTGAAATCGCCAAATATTTATTTCACAGGGTTTGAGAAAGAAAAACGAAAAAGGAACGAATAAAATGATTTGTCGCTGTAACTTTTATAATAATATATACTTAGATAAAATTTACACAGCTGTTTGAAAATATAAAAGCTAAAACTAAATCGACACCATAATGATAATATTATAATGAGG
>JANSTP010187773.1:0-11842 GCA_025330745.1 Cladonema radiatum | reverse complement strand
CGGAATTTTTACATTGGGAAATTTTAATAGTCTGTTGTGCCACTTTTAAGGGAAAAATTAGGAAGTATAGTACCCTTCCATTTGACCACGTACACTTTTTGGACGTGGGTGTAGCAATTTCTGAAAGACGAAAAACAATTTTTTTGATAGCAGCAATATTTTAAGAAAAAGTAAAAAAGATAGTAAAGGTTGCTCATCGATGCCAGATATTAATATGGATTCTCTGAATCATCATCAAAACTGAAAGATAAAGAAAAGACCTAAAAATTGTGATAACGCACAATGCAAAAAATCGGACATTTTCCCATATCGCTCAAATAGCTTCATATGTCTCATCTGTCCATTGGTAGTCTTATTACTGAGCCCCAATTGTCCATTGGCAGTTTTATTACTGTGTCCCATATGTCTATTCCTAATTTTTTTTACAGAGTCCCATCTCTCAATTACCGTAAATCCTCTAATTAACGCCCTGGGCATTTATTTAATTTTCAAACTTTTAGGGTGGACATTTATTGGACGGGACCTTTAATAGAGGGTGCGCGTTTACTGAAAACTTATCTAATTTCAGCAAAAAGGCAAACATAAAAGTAATCGAGACTTGGTTATTCTGGCCTCTAGGAATGTTTTGTTATAACAAAATTGCATAAACAAAATGCATTTATGATTTAATATTGCAAAATTTTACTAAAAACAGCGAAGTACGTTTATGTTTGGAGAAAAAAATCCTAATAAACGCCCTCTTTCTGACTGCAGGATTTCCGTTCATAAGAGGGTCGGCGTTTATTGCAGGGATGGGCGTTAATTAAATTTTTGAAATTTACAGGTGGGCATTTAATTGGAAGGGGGCGTAAAGAGGGTGCGCATTTATTACAGGATTTACGTTAGTAGTTTTCTTACTGAGTCCCATCTGTCCATTGATAGTTTTCTTACTGAGTCCCATCTGTCCATAATTAGGGTTCTTACTGAGTCCCATATGCCTATTGGATGGTAATTTTATTACTGAGTCCAACCTGTTCATTAGCAGTTTTATTATTGAGTCCCATCTGTCCATTGGCAGTTTTATTACTTATTCCGAATTGTCCATTAATAGTGTCATTACTGAGTCCCAATTGTCCATTGGTAGTTTTATAACTAACTCCCATCTGTCCATTGCTAGTTTGATTACTGAGTCTCAATTGTCCATTAATAGTTTCAATACCGAGACCCAATTGTCTATTGGTAGTTTTATAACTAAGTCCCATCTGTCCATTCGTAATTTTATTACTGAGTCCCATCTATCCATTCTTAGTTTTTTTACTGAGTCCCTTTTGTCCATTGGTAGTTTTATCACTGAGTCTCCATTGTCCATTGATAGTTTAATTACTGAGTCTCAATTGTTCATTGGTAGTTTTATAACTAAGTCCGATCTGTCTATTCGTAGTTTTATTATTGAGGCCCATGTGTCCATTCCTAATTTTTTTTACTGAGTCTCATCTGTCCATTTGTAGTTTTATTACTGACTCCCATCTGTCCATTGATAGGTTTATTACTGAGTCTCATCTGTCCAGTTGGATTTTTCTAACTGAGTCTCATCTGTCCATTTGTACTTTTCTAACTGAGTCCTATCTGCCAATACGTACGTTTATTACTGAGTCCCAACTCTTCTTCATTTGTAGTGTTATTATGGAGTCCCATCTGTGCATTCGTAGTTATATTACTCAGTCCCATCTGTTCATTTGAATTTTTCTAACTGAGTCCTATCTATCCAGTCGTAGTTTTTTTACTGGGTCCCATCTGTCCATTGGTTGTTATATTACTGTATCCCATCTGTCCATTTGTGCTTTTCTTACTGAGTCTCATCTCTGCATTAGTAGTTTTTTTACGGAGTCCCATCTGTCCATTGGTAATTTTCTTACTAAGTCCCATCTGTCCATTTGTCGTTTTGTTATTGAGTCCCACATGTCCATTGGTAGTTTTTTTACTGAGTCCCATCTGTCCACTTGTAATTTTAGTACCGGGTCCCACCTGTTCATTTGCAGTTTTCTTACTGAGTCCCATATATCAATTTGTAGTTTTTTTTACCGAGTTCCATCGCTCCATTGGTAGTTTTTTTACTGAGTCCTATCTGTCCATAGGTAGTTTTATTACACAGTCCCATCTGTCCATTTGTAATTTTATTACTGGAACCCACCTTTCCATTTGTAGTTTTCGTACTGAGTCCCATATGTCCATTTGTGGTTTTTCTACGAAGTCCCATCTGTCAATTTCTAGTTTTTTTACTCTGAGTTCCATCTCTTCATTGGTAATTTTCATACTGAATCCCACGTGTCCACTTGTAGTTTTATTACTGAGTCCAATCTGTCCATTGATGGTAATTTTATTACTGAGTCCCAATGTTTCGTTAGAGGTTTTATTATTGCGTTCCATCTGTCCATTCGTATTTCTATTACTGAGGCTAATCTGTCCATTAGTAGTTTTCTTGCCAAGTTTAATCAGTCCATATGAAACTTTATTACTGAGTCCATCTAAACCATTTGTAGTTTTTTTACTGAGTCCCATCTGTCCATTGGTAATGTTATTACTTACTCCTAACTGTCCATTTGCAGTTTTCTTACTGAGTCCCATCTGCCCAATGGTATTTTTATTACTTAGTCTCATTTGTCCATTCGTACGTTTATTACTGATTCCTTCCATTCTGTATATTAGTAGTTTTATTACTGAATCCCAACTCCCGATTTGTAGTGTTATTACTGAGTTCCGTCTGTTTATTCGGAGTTTCATTACTGAGTCCTTTCTGTGTTTTTGTAGTTTTTTACTGAGTCCCATCTGTCCATTTGTAGTTTTTTTTACTGATTCCTATCTGTCCATTTGTATTTTTCTAACTGACTCTCATCTGTTCATTTGTCTTTTTCTAACTGAGTCCCATCTGTCCGTTGGTAGTATTATTACTGAGGCTCATCAGTACGCTTTGAGTTCTTAACTGAGTCCCATCTGACTGTTTGTAGTGTTGTTACTGAGAGTCCCATCTGTCCGTTCTTAGTTTTATTACTGAGTCCCATCTGTCCATAATTAGGGTTCTTACTGAGTCCCATTTGTTTATTGCTAATTTCCTTTCCGAGTCCCATTAGTTTTACTACAGCGTTCCATCTGTCCATTTTTAGTTTTTAAACTGTGTGTCACATGTTCATTGGTAATTTTATTACTTCATGTGTCCATTTGTATTTCTATTAATGAGGCCCATCTGTCCATTCGTAGTTTTATTACTGAGTCCCATCTCTCCATTGGTAGTTTTATTACTGAATCATATATGTCGATATGTAGTGTTATTTCTAAGTAACATCTGTCTATTAGGAGTTTTATTACTGAGTCCCATCTGTCCATTTTTTAGGGTTCTTACTGCGTCCCATCTGTCCATTCATCGTTTTATTACTGAGTCCCATCTCTCCATTTATATTTTTTCTACTTAGTCCCAATTGTCGATTCATAGTTTTATTTGTGTGTCCCATATGTTTTGCTGTAGGTTTTTACGGTGTCCCATCTGTCCATTTTTTAGGGTTCTTACTGAATCCCATATGTCTATTGGTAGTTTTATTACTGAGTTCCATCTGTCCATTTGTATTTTTTTAAATGAGTCCCACCTGTACGTTTGGAGTTTTTAACTGAGTCTGATCTGTCCATTTTCAGTGTTGTCACTAAGCTCCATCTGTCCATTCAGAGTTCTATTGCTGAGGCTCATCTATATTTTTGTAGTTTTGTTACTGAGTCCCATTTGTACGCTTGTAGTTTTTTAGTTAGTCCCACCTGTCCATTTGTAGTTTTATTACTTTGTCCCATCTGCCAATCAGTCGTTTTAATACCGACACCCATCTGTCTATTTAGAGTTTTATTACTGGAACCCACCTCTCCATTTGTAGTTTTATTATTGAGCTCTATCTGTCCATGGGTAGTTTTATTACTGAGTCCCAATTGTCCATTTGTAGTTTTATAACTAAGTCCCATCTGTCAATTCGTAATTTTATTACTTGGTCCCACCTGTCTATTTCTAGTTTTATTACTGAGTCCCATTTGTCCATTAGTAGTTTCATCACTGAGTCTCCATTGTCCATTAATAGTTCAATTACTGAGTCTCAATGGTCGATTGGTAGTTTTATAACTACGTCCTGTCTGTCGTTTTGTAGTTTTATTATTGAGTCCAATGTGTCCATTCCTAGTGTTTTTACTGAGTTCCATCTTTCCATTTGTATTTTTCTAACTGAGTCTCATATATCCATTCGTACGTTTATTACTCAGTCCCATCTGCCCATTGGTAATTTTCTAACTGAGTCCCATATCAATTTGTAGTTTTTTTAGTGAGTCCCATATGTCTATTCGTAATTTTTTACGGAGTCCCATCTGTCCATTTGTAGTTTTATTACTGAGTCTAATTTGTCCCCTGGTAATTTTATAATAAATATATTGGTTTCATTGTAAAATGTACATTGGTAGTTTTCTGAAATTATGAGAGATATCTTTTTTTGTTGTGCCATCACTATTTTCTGTCAACATATATTTCCTCTACTTAATCAGTTTTACAAAAAATTGGCCCTTGGGAAGTAGAATAAAGTAGATAGTATCAAGTGAATATGCCAGCGGATGAAAAAAATAATTTTTACATTTGTTATTAGATTAGGGACAATATCTTGTTGGAGCTACTATTTTGAAAAGAACAAGGCTCTTAGCTATTATTTTCGGTGTATAAATCGTGAATTGATGACAAAATCCTGCCAAAAAAATAAACAAACATTCTTCTCACATGGTTCTATTAACCTCCAATTCCTGTTACTCACATATTTGTAAATATTCTTTATAGTGATGGTTCCATTTAACTATTTGAAATTATAATGAAGACAAGAGTCAAGTCAAAGCACCGAAGTGTAACAACTCAATCTGTTTCTTCAGTACTAGGAACATTTTTAATAATGTCTGCAAATTTAGGAAACACATTAAAAGACAGACAGAACTGTTAATCGTTTGAGCTGAGATTGGGTTATAGATCGGAATTGTTAATTTACTCAGCAGGTTTACCCTACTACCACCTTATCACGTGAGTAGATCAAGAAACAATCATTTTTTGAGTAATTTCTGTACTACTTTCATTCATTTATTCACTCATTCATTCATTCATTCATTCAAAAATAATCTGTTTGCTTAGAAAAAAAAAATTGAAAAAATTGAATTTATGCTATTTGTCATCATTTGGAGCATAGGTTTCTTATGATGACTTGTTAACTTGGAATTTAGTCAGTTGAATTTAGTAAGGAGCAATCAATGTATAAAGCATAAATCAAATATAACTCTTTTTTATTTTGAAAAATAAATAAATAAATAATATCCATGCTATTATTAGTCAAAAACTAAGATAATATACAGAAGTCAAGTTGGAAGTTAAAAAATTGTTGACAATAACTTTCAGTCGTAAGTTTCCTTTTATGGGCATGCATTATGCGTTCACAGTATTAAAGTCGTGGTAAAGCTCAATAGTGTAACGACTCGAGTAGCTAACTGTTGTGAAAAACAGGGGCGTACCGTGGAAAAGTAAAAGGAGGATCGAAAATCGAATTTATATAAGAAAAGGGTGCTATGAAGTTAGACGGATAGTTGAGTCATACAGGCATCCAACTTTCTGTTTTCACAACAAAAATCCGTACAAAGGTCAAAACAGGTATATCAATTTTGAATTATGGCAAGTTCTTGTAGATGTTGATTTTATCAATTAATTTAAACTTTGCCTAAGAAAAACAGCACTTTTTACGAAAAAGGGCCTGGCGTACCCGCCGATCCCCAACGGAACGCCCCTGAAAAGACTCAACTAAGCATTATAGTTGTGAATCTCCAAGGCGTTATGTAAGCATTTCCAACCATTCGGTTTCAACCAACGCAACTTTTATGTACCCGTAAATGATTTTCATATTACTTAAAATGATGACACAAAATCTTCATCTTGAAATTTTAGCTGCTTGGACCAAAAGCTTTTGCCTCCTCAATTTCCGGAGTTATGTCGTTGTGTTAAATAAACATGGCCTTTTCAATAATATTTTGATCTTTGATCATTCCGTGTTCGACAACTAAACGATCAACTTTCACAATTTCAACAGGTTGAGCATCTTCACACAGTTCATCATATAAACTATAACCCGGCAGATAAGGTCCAGATTGCTGTGCTAATAAACTTCTTTTATCTGCTGACGTGGAAATAGTATTTTGTTTTAACATGTTATTAACGTCTCTAATACTTCGCTTTTTCTTTTTACAAAGCTGTTTTTTGTCGTTGAATGTACTGACTTGTCTTTTGTTTATGACGGCATCAGTCGCTTTATTTCGTCGGATTAAAGCATCAAAAGGAACTTGACGCCTTTCAATATCCCATGGTATTCTTTCACCGAAAATTTTATTCAAATGTTTATTGTCAGATGGCTCTGTGTCTCGCTTACCCAGTTCTTTTTGGGGATTTAACATGGCTAATATTTCTTGTTCTTCTTTCTGTTTTTGTTCTAGAGATTTTAGCATCGTTTGTAGTTGCAATTCTTTAACTTTTTCTCGATTAGTTAAACCCCTTTTTACACGACTTGATATTAATGGAATGTTCCGGCAGTTGATTTGTAATAATGTAAACTGCGCCATAAGGTATATATGAAGAAAATGTCCTGAAAAAGGAGAAAACAATGCTTTTTTACTTTTTTGATGGAGTATATACATGTAGGCCTATAGAAATGAAATAACTTTTCCGAGATTTATTACTTTCTATGGCCCAATTTGGCCCTTGAAACGGAGGAGAAAAGTTTTGTATTTAAAAAACAATCTCCCACCTTGCTTTTTACACTGAATACACTCCGCGACCACCTTCAAAGTATAGCCGTTCAAATTTCTGTAGCAAATTTGCCAAAAGTTTTAACTTTTGTGAAATTTCCTTTCACTAAATTCCCTTTTATCTTTTCCCCTTAAAAAATTCAAACGAACTCACACAATCAGGGAGTGAATTCACTCTAATAACTCCTTGATACAATAGTAGTGAGGTAGTCTCCTCTCTTGATATTTTTCTCATGTAATCACATTTCGATGACAGTAAGTTTTTGACCAAAAGTTGGTGATTCAAAAGTCTAACATGAATCTTCGACCCTTTTCTCACTCCCGTGTAGAAAAGTTTGAATAGATATGAAAGCATCAGAATGAAAAAAATCCACAACTTGGCCGAAGTGGAAATTTGTTACAAAAGAAAGATGAGTTTTCACACCTATTTTTTGATATAAAGTCTTAAAATGTAAAAAACCGCTTTTGCGTTTATCAGCTTCAAGCTCAATCCATTAAGAAAAGATGCTTAATTTTAATTTTTTTGACAACCAAATTCCTACTGACCAATCATTCAGTTTATTAATCCAATTATAGAATTCCAGACCATTTTAGTTTCGCTTTAATGAAGTAGGTAAGGATATTTTGTTGAGCTACTCAAGTATGCACGTTAGTCAACACAAAGCTACAGTCCGACAGAAACCTAAATTCATGAACGACATTCCTGATTCACTTTCGTAGCAGAATGGGAAATGGAACTGTGTGCGCTTTAAGGAGAGGTAACGATACTAAATTTCAAGCCAACCTTTCAGAAGGAAAGATTTTACATTATTACTTTAAAGCACCAAAAAATCACCAATATGGAGGATTATTTAAAGGTACATTCCCACAGAAATTTTTATTGCATATATTAAAAGAGTCAGAAAGAGTTATCACTGAAACTTTGCATGAAAAGTGTTTCTCTTTCTGGGGTTACACGTTTTCTTTGTTTACATTAGTGAATGGATGGATTTTTTTTATATTTCTACATATTTACAAAAGATCAAATGTTAATAGAATTCAAATTTTTTTCAAATGAGCCAAAAAATGTTCTGCAGAAATGTGCCTTTAAAATGCAATCACGTGACCCACTTAAATTACTGCTCATTTTGGAAGAGTTTTTCATGTTGCTTGCAGTTTAGTTTGGTATTTCGATGAATGATGAATCGACTAATCAACACTCAACCCTATTTGACTTAATTTTTACCTAGTGAACAAAATTTAATTGTGCATCTTTTTTAAAAACATTTTGACCCTACCACCTCCTTCCCCCTTACCACGTCCTCTTTTTTGAGCGCTGTTGTAATATTTTTTATCCAATTTCAAGCTCTTTCTACAGTAACTTGACTTATACTGAACCTTTTATGTTCAAACTTCACAGGTGGGTAGACAACAACATGACAAATATGTCGACGCTATTCCGTCGTGAGTAACGTCAAACTGAAGCTATTTTTTGCAGATATCGGCATTTTTTGAAAAATCGCGATCTAGAAGTTTTTGATGACATCATCACCTTGTCACATGACCAGACCAAATAAAGGCATATTTTTTGAATAGATTCTATCAGTTGCTATTCTATTAGTTATCTAGATTCAACGATTCATCGAATAATTCAAAGCAGTTCTCAAGATACAACCCTAAGTCGAAATAACTAATTTTTTGCTTTTTTGGCACCCTTAAGAAGGCTCTTTTAGTTCAAAATGGCTAAAATATCTTCATGGAGTATAATCAAAGATAAGTTTAGATTGATTTCTATCATTTTCCGTTTTCTGGAAAGCTTTTTTTGGAAAATAGCAAAGTAAATAGAAAAACCCTTAAAAATAGCCTCTTTTGACGTTTTTGATGGCGTCATCACTTAACTATACGATCTGAGGGGTCAATTTCTTTATTTCCTAAAACTTTACAAGTTGGTTTACATTTGTGGTACGTTTTATTCAATTTGGTAAAGTATTGTCGATTTAAAGTGGGGGTTTAATTTTACCCCCCGCCCATGCTTTTAAAGTTGATAAAAAGGGCCGTGTTAAATAGGGTTAATAGTTTCCGAGGAAAGCCATTACTCATCACCCACCTAGCGATAGAAAGTGAGACTTTTATACTATCAAATATCGGTGTCACTACTTTTAAGTGCTACCTAGGAAATTATTAATTTTTCAATATCGCGAACGCTTAAAATTTGTGAAAGTTGTATTAAAAATCATTAATCACTACTTTGGGTAAAGGGGCTTAGGTAAACACTTTTCTTATAATCTACTGTAGTTCCAGTATCTTTAGCCTGTTTGGATCATCATTCAAGATTAATCAACTGATGCTTGATAAAAAAGACTTTATCAATCAATGCTTTATCAAACCCAGCTTAGGGACATTACCATTGTGCTTTTATTTTTAAGGAGGTCAATTTCTGGAGATGGACAATTTAGGAATGATCTTGCTTTCCGGAATATTTCTTTTGAAAAAAATCTTCTGAAAGTATAGAAGTAGTACACACGTTAATATAGAAAATTGAGCCAAGTTGAAAAAAAAATTGTCAAACTAGTTCATATCTAGTTTCCATTGCATCATTAGTATTGTGGAGAGACAGAAGTAGGCATGTTAATTAAGTTGATTTTGTAGCCTCACCGTCTCACTGGGAGATTGTAGTTCATTTTGTAATTCTTATACTGTTTTAAGTAATTTCTAGTTTAGATTACAGTTTGCATTATGGCTAATACTTTAACATCAATATAATGCGTGATATTTTATTTCTAAACTTTATATTTGTGTGCAGAAAATATAAAAATTCTTATTGAAGCTAGATACTGAAATGGGTGTGTGGCAATCAAGTGGCAAAATAAGCTTGTTATTCAGAATACTTCAAGAGGTGCAAATAGTAATGGCGTAATTACAAGACTTGCAACCAAATAAATAATGAAACAACCAAGCACTTTTGAACAATTAAAATACTGAATGTAATAAAACAACATTTTTTTAAATACCATTCTGCATGAAAATCATATTTGCACTTTCCTTGCTTTTATATGTTAAAATTATATTTGACTTTTTTGACTAGAATACAATCGTTGACAAAAATATTTGGGAAATCGAGGGTGAAACTGAGCGGTCTTTAGACTACGTTCTAGTCCATTCTTGAGAAACCGGAAATTAGGAAACCGCTGACCAAAAGTATCGCACATTAGCTGCACGGGAGTAAATCAGGAGAACGCACATAATAGGAGAACATACCAGCTGCTAAAAATCCCACTAGAAAACGATTTGTGGAAAGTCTAAGCAGTCTTTAGATTTTAACTTTTCATGTAACATGCAATTTTTGGGAAATGAAATTGTGAAAGAGCACTTTTGGCTATTCCCCTTTGAAGCCACCCTAAAGGGCTACAAAAACAACCAAGAAAGGAGCTGTGGTGTAGAGTTACACTGCTATAGCTTCAGAGTTACACTGAAAAAGCTAGAAATGCTGCCAATAATTTTGAGTGCAACTATTGAATTCAAGCATTAGTAATGAAGATAGTTTATAAGATTTAAGTGTTATCATTCAACTATTATTCAAATATATAGAATACACGCTTTTTTTTATAAGAATAAACTCTATAAGAATATTCAGGATGAAATTGGGCAAAAAATTAAGCATGTACTAAGAATGCGCTCATCTTAACACTTGGTTGAAAAAGTTAAGAAAACTGTATTTAAAAATGGTTTATGTGCTAAAAATGTACCTTATGGTCTTGGTTTCGCCGAGTTTTTGTTCCATAGTTCCCATTATCTATCAAATATGTTACACCATAGTTAATTTGTCTTTCTATATCCTCTTTTAGGTCCAGTTCAAGTTTAACTAACATTACAAAAACTTACGGGTATTATTAGGCCGGTAATGGTGTTAAGAATAAGTTAAGAATATTCATGATGACAGAAAAAAAACACTATTCTTATAAAAAAAGCGTGTAACAGAATTTCCATTTTATCATAAAACGAGTTTTTATTTTTTTGCATGGTGTGCGAGGCCCCTGTGTGAGCGAGGCCCTGGGCCGCGGCCCCTGGTGCCTCCCCCTAAATCCGCCACTGCAATAGACTGAAACTTTCACGATCAAAGCAACGTTTTGTTTTAGCGGAAAATGAATTTAAAAGCACTGTAAAATTTCAACAATCAAAAAGCAGTATTGGTACAGATATTTCAAAAATCACCCATGCTTGTTTTTTTACACACCCTATATATAACAGAAGAATTATTGAAGACACTAAACTTAAAACCAATCGAAAATCAGACATTTTCTGGCGACAAATTTGGAATCATTAAAAGACAAGCAAAAACTTTATAATCAAATGTAAATCTAGTTATGACCACAAAATTTAAAGTGAGTGTTATAAAGCAGATCACTGGATCTATTCAAAGAATACCATTAGAAATGAAAGACAGAAAGGATCATGTATCAAATCTGTGGTTAAGAGGTACAGAGCAGAGTAATGCTTCAATTATCAAGAGATTATTAAAGAAGTGTGAGGCCAAGCTAACTTGACATAAATAAAAGAACATAGGATTAATTTTATTTGGTAGGTGTCAAGCCGAGATCTGATACAAGGAATACAATCTCCGAGGAAAAGTTGTAAAAAGGCATCACCGATAAAGTTGAACCATCAGATGTAAACAATAAGAATAGGAAAAACTATATCCCACGCCACAGTGTCATCAAATCAGATAACGCAACAACGAAGTTCAGAATCGTCTACGGCGCATCAGCAATTACAAAATAGGGAAACAAAAGCCTGAACGAATGCTTACATCGAGGCCTGTGATTTTAGAAGAATTGCGAGCTTTACTGCTACAATTTTGAACAAAAAAATTTGCATGATAGCTGATATCAAAAAAAGATTTCTAGAAATTGGTACCTTGAGTGTGCAAATTTTCACGGGGAGAAATTTTCGCGAATTTCGCAAATTTTGCCTAAAATCGCGAAATTAAATCCTCGCGAAATATTTCCAAACGGCGGATTCGCGAAAATAAATCCTCGCG
>JANSTP010187772.1:0-21892 GCA_025330745.1 Cladonema radiatum | reverse complement strand
AACGTTAAGAAAAAATGACTGTTTTTATATCATATTTTTATATCATGTTCTAAGTGTATTTATGTATAACTATTATTGTCTTTTATCATTCTAGACATATGTACAACTGATGATTGCAAAATAGCATGAAACTCAGAGTTTTGTACAAAAGTTGACTTGTTTTCATACAATTTACCTGGTATCATGATGTATCGAACACAAAATTTAGTAAATAAAAAAGATCCAAAGTGCTTGTATTATGCTTCTGTCCACAGTTATATTTACTATGCTTGCATCGTTTGGTCCAGTACTAGCAAAACTAAGCTAGAACATTTGTTTAGAAGACAGAAACATGCAATATATGTGATAAATTTTGCCTCACTTAATGATGCTTCTTCACCCTCATTCCTAACATTAAGGCATTAAATATATGTAAGTTAAATGTATATAACATTTTATGTTTATGCTATAAGAGTATATGCGAAACCGTTCCTTCTAGCTTTCATAGTTCTGTAACCAAAAAATCTCATGCAACGTATTCTCTCCATACTGAAAATTAGTTATTTGAACCAAAGTGTGGAACGAATTATAGTTAATTTAAATCTTACCCAGCAATTCATCTGTGGAATAGCCTCATGTTAGACAATAATATAGTGCAAATTTAAAACTTCCCTTTGTTCGAGAGAAATTTGAAGTAATATATTTTATCTCTTGATGACTAAGAGGTTGAGGAACTTTTTTGAGAAATCATTAAAAAAAAGAAAAAAAATATATAAAAACTAATAAAATATAATATTTTATATAGTATAACTAATAAAATAACTAATAAAATATAATATATTTTATATTTTATTAGTTTTAATTTTCTTTAAGCTGTAGGAAATTTTAAAATTTTCGTTAAACTCCCAATCAATTGGTACATTATTTTGAAGCTGAATATGGCTATCTATCTTGTTGTCAGCGTTCTTATAAAGGAAATAAACAACCAACATTAAATTCTCTAATTAAGTTTTTTTTCATCTTTTGGGAGTATTCAGTTGTGTTTGATGATAGTAGATATGCAATTATAGCGAAGCATACTGATGAAAGTATTCAATTTTCTAAACTCAGTTAAAACTAAGCAAAAGCTACTTTTGACAATGAAGACCCAGTTTTGATTTAAAATTTCCTTTGTTTTGGGACAATTTAGTGTTGGAAGCTGTCTTGCAGTTCTTTATACTCACTTTTTGGGGGTTTGCTGTTGACTAAATTAAATATTTATAGTTTTAAGTCAAGCATAGAAGAAATTTCAACATTTAACATCATATCTTTTAAAAGCAATATTATTTTTGAGGACAATATTTTTTTAAGCAGAGAATGTACAAAGATTCAATTTTTTATTAGTGATTTGAAGTTTGTTAACATTGACTTGACAAATGCAAAGATAGAGCAAGAATGCTTTGGATTTCTTGAAGAGAAATTGTTAGACATGTTTGGTTAAACAAAGTTTACTTTACAAGTTTGATTGAAGAGGTTTATTTTGATTTGGAAAAAAAGATATAAATTTCATTGGTTGATATGATAAGGAAGAAGAAGAAAATGCCGAGATAGTTAATGCACATTCCAGCTCTTTTATTAAATTCCTCAATATTTGCATTGATTAACTTTATGATAGCAGGAATCACATGCATTCATTAACAGTGCATGACCCATTCCTTAATGCAGTTGTTCACAATTATTGTTGCGATGACATTTCCCACAGACCATCTCGTATTAGTTGGTTTTGTGACCAAGTATATTTTCTTCAAAACAATCTTTTTTTGTAGGGACATTTCCGATGATAAATTGTTTTTGTTAAGGTATTTAACATGGGGTCCTTTATTCAAGAATTATACCTATAACCATTTATTGGAAATGAATTTTAGAAAATATTTAAGATATAATATAATATGCCAGCAAATACTACAAGAATATGGATATGAATTTTTTCTCACTTCATTTTTCATAAATTTCGATTTTTCATTTGTAAAGCATCTCTGAAATGTTAAACATTACATTTTTATTTTTTGTTTTAGCACTATAAATATGCATTATTAATATACCATGTTAGTATATATTGTTACTAATTTCGTCATAATTATATTTGGTAATAATTTCATGGTTTCAATGGCAGTTTTGAGCTGATGGATTTGGTTCAAAATAATTGAATATCTCCAAATTAGCTTCCATGCTAAATGGTAAGGTGTTCTTAGTGTTCTGAGTTCAATTTTGCATTTAGGTGTATTTAGGTGCGGGTAACATTAAAAGTTGCTATCATTAACAGAAATGTTTCTAAAGAAAGTTATTTCTTTATCTCTGTTAATACAAATATTTAAAGATATGTTTGGTCGAATAGAAAAGAACTAGAGTAATATTTGAGAGTAAATAATTTCTTTTCAAGAAATATCCAATTTAATAATCCTTCCTTAAGGAAACCTTTTTCAAGAATTCAAAGAAGAATAAGGAAACCTTTAAAAAGTTTATAAAATTTCTTAGAATTGATATTTGATAATGAATCTGAGTTTTAAGCTAAGAATTGGAATTAGAATCATTGCATTTGTTTAAACCCAGATCTTACAATACCAGCAGCTGCATAAATCTAAATTGCATCAATGTAAATGTTTTTTTGCCTAATTAACCACTTTAGCCTTGAACTATTTTCTGAAATATTTTAGCCCAAAAGTGAAAAAAAGCAAGTCCAAGGTCTGCTAATAGATGAATTGCATTTCCACTACTCAAATACCTTTACTTCCATAACTTTTACATACTTTTTTCACTTTCATTTTTAAGTACAATGAATTTACTGGAAGATATTGCTGAGGCTATCGACGTATCCAAGTTCTCCTGGCTAGATATTGCATCTCAAATCGGTATTGATGTCAATGATATCAGTGAAATCAAAACATATAGTAACAAAACATTGGAGTTTGTTAACATCGTTACAAACAAAGTATGGGAAGCTATTTTCTCATATGTAAATATTTCATCAAACATTGAAGGAAAATATGTTAAGATTGCTAATGTTTGCACACGTAAGTTTTTTTATAGATCAGCAGTTGATATTACCAATGAAATTTTTTAAGGTTTTTGTATGTTGGATTAAATGACTTACACTAAAGACTTTTATTGGCCAATGTCCAGTCGAAAACCAGCTCTGGTAATAAAAGTTAATTAGTTAATTATTGTTAGATTTATTAAGTTTGTAAGATAATTACTAAGGCATGAAAATTGAATTGTGAAATAGTATTTTGAAAAAATTCTTAACGATTTTAAAATAACATTGCAATGTTAGAGTCTGGTCAGTAGGTTTTAATATATATGCTACCTGGTCTTTATATATTTAAATGTGAACAATTTTGAAGATTATACATTAATGAAAATTGTTAAGTCAGTTTCCAAATAAATTTATTACCAATCAATGTTGTGTTTGAGAAATTACAAAACCAATGTTTTTTTTTTTAAAGTAGAAAATGTACAGTACACCAAAATTCTGTCTCCTGCCCTGAAAATTTACTACAAAACATAAATACAGTCAAACCTGTGTAAGGCCAACTTCTGTGGGGTAAATAAAATTGTCCTTCTTAGACAGGTGTCCTTCTTAGACAGGTGTCCTTCTTAGACAGTGGATTGTCTTTAAAGGAGAAATGTAAATTGATATAAACTCCCAACAAAAAGTGAAGTATTCTACTGACAAAGCACAAAAATTGTTGCTGTGACCAATCTATGTAATACAGTAAAAATTTATCTTGCAAGATAGTTTCTTAGCTACTCCTGTAAAAATAAAATAATTTCAAGATTTATCTTCATTTTCTACTTTAACTGTCCACCGTACACAGTGTAAAATGCTCAGTGGGACAATTTTTTTGTGTCTACTGTCCAAGTTATACTGTCCTCCTTACTGAAGTAAAATTGACCCAAAAACTAATAGGAGGAAAGGATTGTGTCCTTCTTAAATAGGTGTCCTCCTTATACAGGTGTCCACAAACACAAGTTTGACTGTAGAAGGTAATATACAGAATTTATTGACAAAATCGCATGATGAATTTTTATTTCACTACCAAACTAAATATGAAACCTATTTTCTTTTAGTGGGAAAAATATTAGCTAGTGATATTGTAAAAGAAGATTCAAATGGACCAGAAATCAATGGTATGTTATCTATTGACAATTTTTTTAAACCACTAATAGAAAAGAAAGAAAGCCCAGTTAATTTGAAAGCATACTTATTTTTTTAAAACTTTCTCATTCAAATTTTCTCTTCTTTTTACTTCTATTTGCTTTTTACTTCTCATAAAACTTGTATGACTAAATTTTGAAATACTGGGTATTAATTGCATAATATAAATTTGAATAAACCTTTATAATAGTTGTCAAGGAAATTGCATGCAGAATTTGTGAATGGAAATTGTTTGGAAGAATCCTTAATTTGAAAGAGGCTGAAATTAAAGAAATCGAAGAAAGTAATCAACTGATTAAACACAGAAATCTTGAAATTATGAAGACATTTTCAAAGCCATTAAAGCCAAGTACATCCTGGAGTTTCTGGCGAGAATATTTGAATGAGTTTGATGATGGAAAAGCAGTAATCAGTGAAATGGAAATGACATTTTTTGATCTATTGAATCAAGAATCAAGTACTGAAGGTACAAATCACACTAAATTATCAACATTTCTTTCTGTTTTTTTCTCCTGATTTGTCTATTAAGTCTTTTAATTTTGATGTTTTTTGGTAAGTTGGAATTAGATTCTCTTATTAAGTTCACTTTCATGCAAAATTGTTGTTCTATTGAAGATATTTCCCATGATTTGTGATTGAAAATTTTATATAAAAATTCATTCTTCTTATAGCGATATATGCATTACTTTTTTCAATCTATTTATTTAGCACATGGATTTAACAAAGACAATCTTTTTTATATTGGACATCCGTTTTACTGGAAAGATTCCAACTCACTTGATCAAAACAATCAAAGCAAGCGAATTGCAGTTCCAGTTGGGTCTACAGAATATCAGTTTGTTGATTATCAAGAACTAACAGAATGGGCACAGACACAACAGCGATATATTGATACATATAATATGTTGAAAGATTTGAAGATTATCAACTTCGTTGAATCAGTTGATGATTCCTGTCCAATATTAAACACCCTAAATAAACATCTTGAAACAGTAGATGACTGCGGATTTGCTGCTAAAGGATACCATTTTATTAGACATGTTTCTCTGTTTAAGAGTGGTCTGTTTCCTCGAAACATTTTTGATGAACATTATTTCTGTACATTTCCGATTGATAATATAGTACTATATATTACAAAAGATACGTTAGGATTTACCCATGCTATACAACAATCAGCACAAAATATTCAAGCAGCAAATTTATTACATAAAGAATTGAAGACATCTAATTGTATGCAGATTAACATAATTACCTATTCTGAAAGACCATCCAGAGAATTCTGTAAAACATGTTTTGATGATCAGTTTTATGTTGATGAAAATGTCTTTAAAGATTATGAAAAATTTTTGTTATGGTTTTGTGAAATGAAGGAAAAAGTTGAAAATATTTCACCCAATACTGAGAACATTATGTTTGAAAATATAAAGAAATACATGATAACATATGAAGCTTTAGAAAGTTATAATTTGCCATCATTTTCTAGTTGTTCAAATAACCAAATGGATGAACTAAAGAAACTTGTTCTTTTGACCCCAACTCAGTATCAAATATTGCACACAAAAGAAAAGCACATTTTATTGAGAGGATCCTATGGATCGGGAAAAAGTTTAGTGTTATTAAAAAAATTTGAAAGTGTTATTAATAAGTTAGATCAAGCAGATATAGTTTATTTGCTTTGCAATGATCCTCATTCAAAATACTACTTACTTATGGAGCAATATAAGGAGAAATATGCCTCTCAAAAATTGATCATTGGTAGCAGTGATGAATTGTTACAACTTAAACATAAAGTTGTTCCAAAGATATCTCTTGTTTTAAACCACATTTCAAATTTGTGGAAAGAAAAGAATGTTCATGTTTTTATAGATGAGTTTGATGGATCATATATAACCAAACATGAAATATCACAATTAGAAGGCTTACTAGAACATTTTAAACACTCTTATATTGTGATCTGCTTACAATCAATGGAAGAACATGTTTTTCAGAATAATACATCTAGCGATATAGATATTGGTTATCAATATGAATTGTTATATGCAAAAACGGGGTTTTTGTATTTTGACCTCGATTTTTCTTTAAGGTCCTCTCTTGAAATTTCTGAATTTATAAAAGTCACTTCAAAATTATTTGAATCTGCAATGGTGTCAGTGAGTCATGTCGGAAATTATGAATGCTCTGGCAAAATAGTAGATAAAGAATATGGACGGGAAGTTGAATCTGATGAAGAAAGGAAAGTTAAATTGAAATATACATATCATCAAAATGATAATATTGGACATAAAGTCAGCGTTTCTCCTGTAAAAGTTTATTGTGTTTACCCATATAAGGAGAGTTTAGAAATTTTTTTACAAATATATGTATTAAATTTATCATTTATCCTTCAAGATGTGTCAGAAACTAATAGATATGTCATATGCTATTTTGAGAACAATCATAAAAATGTTGCTGACAATTACTTAGAACATTTCTACCACAAGAAATGGACAGATAATATAAAAGAATTCATAAAAACTGATTCAATTTATCAAATATTGATAACAAATTATTCAAGTGTTCGTGGGTTTGAGTTTTCCAATTTCATTGTTTTATTACCTTTTGGAAAAAAATATTTGAAATATCGGTATATTGAATGTTTTTCAAGGGCCACTGCAAATCTTTATGTAGTCCTTATTTATCAAGAAAATGAAAAAATCAGATTCTTTCAAAAATATTTTTATAAGAAACAAGTAGACAATTTTATAGACATTGAGACAATTAAGAAATGGAGGAAAACAAATTGTGTTGATTTTTTCGATTGTAAGTATGACGCAAAATATGATGTACTGCAAATGTTTCAAGGAAAATTGATTTTGAAGACTGTGGAAAATGTGATGAAGAGTCTTCAATATGTACATTTTTCGTAAGTATTGTTCTTTTAAAGTTTTTTTTTTTAACAGAAAACCTGTTTTTTCTTACTTCTTTACCTTTTCTACTTTTTTAATGTTCATCTCTTTATTGTTTCACTAAGCCTTTTGCATTATTCTTCGGTGTACCTTTAGTAAATAAAATAGCTGTAGAAAGGGCCTGGAAGTGATCCAAGTGCACTTCGGGAAAAATAAGAATTTATTTTTTTCAAAAAGTTGCCAAGATAATTTGCAGAATTTTTCATACAATTTCAATAATGCACTTTCATAATTTGATTATTGTTAGTACAATTTTGGCAAAGCTTCAGTAATCCATTGCATGAAGCATGATCAACAATTGTAACCTAAAGTTTTATTACCTATACAATTGACTCTCAATAACTGGAACCTTCGCAGGACCTAGAAAAAAGTTCAACCTATAGATAATTTGAGTCAGGTAAAACAAAAGAAACATTTTGAAGAAATATTTTTCCATTTTTTCTGTCTTATTCATTGTTTTCTAAAGAAAAGGTCATTTTACGCAGCTGTGTTTATAACTTTTCTTCCTTTCAAGGCGTAAGGCACTTTCTGTGTTCTACTTTCATACTTTTTTGTTAATGTTTTTTAAAACGTTAACAAATTCAAAATATTCCAGCATTGGCATTTCAGTTAATACTGGGACTTCAAATTGTTGTTTATTCCAGTTATCGAGAGTCAACTGTGTGTAGATGATATTCCTGTAACATCAAAGGCTGAAGATTTATCTACAGTTCAGACAGCTTTAGACAGTTTCAATATCCATTTAGTATTTACTATTAATTGTTTTATTTATTAGTAAGCCACAATTTCAACATGGATATAAAGTGCTCTATCATGCTCCAAAAGGGTATGTTCTGCAGCTATGTATAATATTGAACTAAAGTATATTATCAAACTCACTCTTTGCAGCAGTTCCCCTAAGCTATGGACCGATAAATTTGACAATAAATTTTTGAACAAATAATCAGATCGAAATTTCAATAACAATGACAATGAAATAATAATTTGCTTCCATTTACCATACTCTGGAAAGAAGGGTGTCTAGCTGTTCATGTATCAATAAAACAAAACGTGAAAAGTACCATCGCTTCAAATGTTTTTCTAAGACCAACTATTTTTTGAGAAAACCAGTTTTGCTGAATCAATTATCCAAAATAACCAATTCTTGTGATTTTCGATTGAATAAAAATGACAATTGCTTTCAATCTCAACATATTTCGAAGTTCGTAATTTCATCTTCAGGAGTACAATTTTAGATATCGTTATAATGCATATTTAACTGTTTAACAATATAAAATGCAATATAATGTTTCCAGTAAATTAGCATAAATTTTCATGACAACTAACGTCACAACAAGCATAGGGAAAATAGGGATATAAGACTAGTAATAAAACAAGGCTAAAAGATAAGATCAGAGGAAAGATGATGTATTTCTGCAATTAGACTAGGTTTCTCCAATTCTCTATACAAACCTTCACCTTTAGATTGGCTTTCTTTTTCACACTGTCTAAAATAAAAAAACATGAATTGCTACTTTTGTCAAAACAAGATTATTTTTCGTCTATATGTTTGCATATATGTGAGTTTTTGTCCGTTTATAAGTGTTCATGGATGTGATCGGCAAGGCAATGGGAAGTTTCTCGGATATAGAAGGCATTACAGCTAGCACATGTGTATTTACATATCACCATAAAATGTGACAGTGTGCCCAACTTGTCTTTTAAAGAAAACATGGATTTAATTTTACTTGCTTTGAAAGTTAATATGTAATTAAAGAGTTTGCAATGTTGTTTGGCAGTTTGTTTCAGTTTTGTTTTAGTTTGATTAGAAATTCTTCCTATATAGAACAGACTCATTTATGGCTTTTTATCGTTGGATTTTTGATGTTGAGAACCTATAAAGATGTTATCAATTTAAGTTTTGATGTATTTATCAATAAATACTTTAGGAAAACCAATTTTGCAGAGATTCTGTGTCATGTTACTGCAACTGTGATGCATTTTCGACCACATGCTATTTATTATATAAATTTCATCTGTTATTGTCCTTACCAGTCCAATTTTGTAAAGAAAAGGTACAAAGCTCTCAAAATTAGTTGGTAAACCTTTGAATGTTTTCTTGTGGTAAATTGATGATATTGTGTTGACTGTTTTGAAATCTAAAAATACACCAAGAAAAGGTATTGTTTTATCCTTTTCTTTTTCTAAAGTAAATTTAATGTTTTGGTGCTGTTTGCTTAGATAATCAAAAAATTTGATCTGAAATACAAAAATATTGTCTGCATAACGTTTGTAAATCAGTGGTTTATTTCCATGATAATCCTTGGTCCACTTCTTTTCCATATAACCCATAAAAAATCTGTTTTTTTTTATAGTTTTTGTGGTTTCGAAGAATAGTTTGAATAGCCATTTCAATAGTCTCATCTAGTGGAATGTTGGTAAACAATATCAAAAGAAACAGCACATTTATCATAGAGGCTTACCTGAGATATATCTTTTGCAAATGAGAACAAATCTTCTACTTCATATTCTGTTGGTATGTATTCTTTCAGTAAATTCCCAAGGAATTTACTAAGATTATAATTGCAAGTAGAAATGGAAGAAACAATAGGATCAAATTTAGTTCCAGACACACAGTCTATAGTCTATAGATAATCTATAGTCTAGTCTACAGATTTATGAATCGTAGGAAGGCTGTAAATAAATGATGGTTGTGAGCCCATTGGATATACAATCAATATTTCTATAACTTGACACAGAATATCGCAATTTTGATAACATGACACAGAGTCTCTGCAAAATTGGTTTTCCTAAAGTACTTATTGATAAACACATCAAAACTTAACTTGATAACATCGTTATAAGTTCTCAACATCAAAAACCCAAAGAGAAAAAGTCATATTTGAGTCTGTTCTATATAGGAAGAATTTCTACTCAAACAAAAATATAACTGAAACAAATAGTCAAACAACATTGCAAACTCTTTGATTACATATTAACTTTCAAAGCAAGTAAAATTAAATCCATGTTTTCTTAAAAGAAAAGTTGGGTACACTGTCACATTTTATGGTGATATATAAATACACATGTGCTAGCTGTAATGCTTTCTATATCCCGGAAACTTCCCATCGCCTTGGCGATCACATCCATGAACACTTATAAACGGACAAAAACTCACATATATGCAAACATATAGACGAAAAATAATCTTGTTTTGACAAAAGTAGCAATTCATGTTTTTTTATTTTAGACAGTGTGAAAAAGAAAGCCAATCTAAAGGTGAAGGTCTGTATAGAGAATTGGGGAAACCTAGTCTAATTGCAGAAATACATCATCTTTCCTCTGATCTTATCTTTTAGCCTTGTCTTATTATTAGTCTTATATTGCTATTCTCCCTATGCTTGTTGTGAGGTTAGTTGTCATGAAAATTTGTGCTAATTTATTGAAAACATTATATTGCATTTTATATTGTTAAACAGTTAAATATGCATTATAACGATATCTAAAATTGTACTCCTGAAGATGAAATTACGAACTTCAAAACATATCGAGACTGAAAGGAATTGCCCTTTTTATTCAAACAATAATACATTTAGTGTTCCAAAGAAAATTCTTATGATTTTTCATTATTCTACTACCATACTTATTTTTTATTATCAGTTTTGGTTTTTCTGCATCATATAGCCAAAAAGACTGAATGAGCATTATTTCAAAGGAGCTGAGAAAATTCCTGTAATTCAAACATTCTTCTGGTGTAATCAGTAAGATGATTAAGTAAAGCAAAAGTGAATTACATTATCTTTGAGTAAATATACGTAATATGGAGATCTTTGATAAAGGCAGCAACTAATCAACCTATTTATGAATGAAAGATTCTATATGAAAGATAAAAACTCAGTTTCCAAGGAGTTTGAAAGCATCAAATTAATTTCTTCTAAATTCCTAATGAAGAAATCATTTAAAGTATGGGATATGTCAGATATTTTTTCTATTTATGTCACTACTCTGAAAATGCTTTTGTTGTAAGGGGAGCAAAATTAGATAAAATAAAGATTTGCTTAGAATTTTGTTTTCTGATCTGCAGAAATTGATGCTAGCAAGGGTTCCTAATGTTATACATAATTTAATTGATGGACTTACTAGTGCAAAATATATAGCAAAATTGCTAAGGCAAAGCCAACTTCATTTGAGTCATGTTTTTCCAAAAGATTAATAAGTAAACATACATTTATAAGAAGTAACTGAATATAACATTCATTTGTATGTAACTATGTATATTTCTGTATATCCTGTCTGAATGTAACATTTGAATGAGGTGGGTATCAATTGTGGGCCGGTGGTGCTTACTTTCATGGAACACCTGTTCATGATTCTGATGAGAACCCTCTGCAGCCAATGGAATGTTTGATTTGGTCAAAATAATGATGATGGTACATATTTTAAGTGTTTGTCTGTATTCACGTTCTGTCTTAGTTGAATGTATTTTACTTGATTCTTTCCACTACTTTAAACTCAAACATGTTTGAAGGCATGATTTTTTGTAGTAGGAAATGGGTGGAATATATTTGTTTAGTGGAATATATTGGAATATATTTGCTTGAATAGTGGAGTAATATATATTGTGCAATTTTTTACACTTACTTAAAAAATTTGGTAGGAAAATTTTTGTTAGATTACCTGTGTATATTCTTTCTTTCTTTCTTTCTTTCTTTCTTTCTTTCTTTCTTTCTTTCTTTCTTTCTTTCTTTCTTTCTTCTTCCCTTTCTTCAATTCTCATGCTTCAATAATCTGCTTAGGTTGTCCTTGTATCTTTCTCTAATAAAAATTCTACCTTCTTTATTTATGAGCCACTGTTTTTGTTGTAAACCAATCACATTCACTATTTATGAAAAGTGTCTAGCTAATGTTGCTGGACAGATGGCTTATACCCTACTCTCTCACAGACTTACAGATATATACAGACCACTGATTTTAAAATAATTAGCTCAGTGATACAGAAAGATACTGTATGAAGAAAATTGCTAGCTAGCTAGCCTGTAAATTTGTTTATCTAGCTAGGTGAGAATTTTACCCTAGGTGGCTGTTGTTTGTCAGAAAGATGATTGGATATGGATAAACTGCATACCCGATTGAACTAGAAAGCAGAGAGAACCTTTGAATTCGTTAGAAGTTCAGACCTCAATTATTATGCAATAATATGGGTGCAGCAAGCTGTAGAAATACAAATGTTTTGGTGGAATGGCTAGCTAAGCTAGCTAGCTGAAAAGTTAGGCCCAGCTAGCTTCTTCAGTCATAGTTGAAATGTTATTTCTCAAGGTTTTGATGTAGGTGAATGTGAATTACATCTTAATAACAATAATTTTACAAAGAACTTTTGTCAAATGATGACTTGTTATGGAACCAGTTTTCATGAGTACCTAAATTCATATCAAAACATACACAATTGCATTTCAAACATTATTCATATTGTTTTGGTGAATAAATTCAGATAAACAAACAAATTGCTTATTTCAAAAGGTACAAATAAAGGTTGGTTGCTATCAAATAACTTTTGTCGTGTCAATGAATGAACATGGAAAATATCCATACATTGCGATGAGTATGGTATGTTTAGATGGTTTAGTTGCGAAATAACATGGTGATTTGTCCAAGGACTTTTATAGAGTCAGAGAATGAATTTTTACCATTATGCATATCATTTCACTGTGCTAAATGAATATCTATTTTCAGAACATTCTAATACATTCATTTCAAGAGTTGGTGGCGTGTTCTATCAAAAAACTTTCTGTGCCCATGAATTTATTGGAAACATTATCCATATCATTTTGATGAATAAATCCAGAACTTTCAAGAAAATTGTCTCTTTCTTAAGTTATGAATAACGTGGTGCTGTGTCAAAAGACTTTTATGTAGTCAGCATACTAATTTGGAACATGAATATCGTCTTGATGAATAAATTCAGAATGTTTGTAACTTATTCAAAAGTTACAAACAAAGGTGGTGTGCCATCGAAAGGCTTGTAGACTTGAGTTCTGTACGAATGAATTAGTTGAGAACATTGTTAATATCATTTTGATGAATAATGTTAGAACTTTCATGCAAATTGTTTATTTCATAAGTCACAAATAACATAGTGTTATGTGAATGGACTTTTATCGAGCCAGCAAATAAATTCAGAAAATCACACTAAATCACGCTGTAATTATTTATTTCAAAAGTTAAATAAAAGTTGCGTTTTGATGAATAAATTTAAAACATTCAAACAATATCATATGGATGAATTGATTTAGAATGGCCAAACAAATTATTTCCTTCAATTTTGAAAGTACTAATAAGCTTTTGTATTTGAAAAAAATATTTAGAATATAATTGGAAAGAGTTTCTTGCAGCTTTGAAAAATAAGAAATATTGAATAGGATTTTTTCAAGCTTTGTTTTGAAAATGGTTTTTTTATTCCTTACTTTGAGCTAGTAACAAACAAAAGAAACTGTAAAATTGTCTTCAGAAGTCAAACCTTCAACACATATTTTGCAAGAGTTAAAATTATGTTGACCCTTGTTCAAATAATGTATCAATGTACTGTATTTGCCAGAAACTGTTTATGTTTATTCAATTTCTAATTTAAGATTCTGTCTTGTTTTAAAATAATAAGTTTAAAAAATAATAAGTTTTTATCAATTTGTATTTTTTTTTTAACTTTGAATTCAATTCTACATGTTTTTTTATAAGAAACCGGTTTATAAGAAGCTTATAACTAGACATGCCAAATATTTAGAAACTTTTGGAACTGGGAAAATGAAGTCAATCTTTTTTAAGGAACTTTTTCGCAGATCCTTGCTGTTAAATTTCTCTGAAAGTGGCCATATTGGATAAATAGGGCCTTCTTCGTACCGTGCTTTTACATATAGCGCACTAATCTTCTAGTAAAAACAACCATTAAATGGCCAACATGTTTTTTCTTCAATGAACCAACTTTTATTCATTGAAACCTAAGAAGGTTCTTAATAAACTTTGGACGGAAATGTAGATAAATGCTAAGTAACTTTCAAAACTAGGCCTGGTGCTTGGTTCCTTACAAAAAACTTGTCTAAGTTCTGATTTCTAATTTATGGTATTGCCTTCTCTAATACAATGGAATATTACTGTCAAAATTATGACTCAATTTTCGCCCTGTTTGATAACTTGCATACTATGCTCTTTCCAAAGTCTTTATTATGTGACCCTTTTTCTTTTGTTATCTAATTCATCCTCAGGGACTTACCATGATGTGCCTACACACTCTTGCATCTACATACCAGTGCTTTCAGAGAAAACACTGGCTAGGTGGGGATTTGAATTCACAACTTTGGTAATTCTAGTGCTGCTGCTCTACCAACTGAGCTATGTAGCCATGTCGGGAACAGCGTCAGGTTTTGACTCAACCACACCTATCAACCACTATGTGACGAGCGGAAACTACTCAGTCTCATGATGGTGCCATTGTTTTAAAAAAGTTTCATATCTGAAGATGCTTGTATGAGCGAAAAGCTTCATGTTTTTAACATATGTTATCTGATTGTATGGCTATCTGTTTTTTATTATATCTATGGCAAGTTGCTTTTATTGTATTAATGAATATTTCAAGATTAAGGTCAACCTAATGCCAATTCACTGTTGCCATAGTAACTGGGTTTTCAGGTCTTGATATCCTAACTATGACCCATTTTGAAAAATAGTATCAAGTTTTCTATCATTTTTATTGGACTAAACCTTGATGTTTTATAAATTTTATCACCTCCTGACAAATATAAAGTGAGTTTTTTTCCAACATGATGCTAGTAACTTGAGAATTCACAGAAAGATAGTTTTTCAAGACATTAAACAGTGCTATTAAAATGGTCACGTCATTGGCGTTACAGTTAAGTGGTCAGGATGGTTGAAGGTCATGTTTCAAGGTTTTTATGTTGAAGGTTTTTATTGCCATCAATATTGTGGTCAGAGAGGGAGAGTACTTTGATCCTAAATAGTGTTAAAATATCAATTAAAGATGACACAACAGTGGTCTTTTTAGAGGTGACATATCAACAACTCTGAAATTTCAAATATTTCAAGAACTTAATGTAAAACACAAAACCAATCAGATTTTTTTAACCCTATTCTTCATGGGGGAGGTAAAAACTGCTCCCCTCCTTATAGTTAATATTTTTGCATGAAATTTTGACTGCAGGCACAAACTTTTACTAGAAATATATTGACAATAAAAAAATTCGGACCAAATCCCCAGTGATGACATCATCATTTGAACTGGGTAGAGTGTTTTTTTGATTGCTTGTAAATGTTTTCTCCTATATCTGAAAATTTTTGTGAGATATTTGCTTTTGTCATTTATTTTGTTAGAATATTACATAAAATGACCATCAACATGCAAATGATGTCTTATTAATGTCATTATGGTGACGTTGTTCCAGATCTTTGATGATGTCATCATTTTTAGGAGGGCAAGTAAACACCCAAATTGATATACATCTGTTTATTATATCAAAATACACAAGTGTGGGAAATGTTTTGGAAATTCATGAAGAATTCGAATAATTACGCACATATTTGTATTAGAAAATTTCTAAAAAAATTCTCCCCACAGATAGTCCCCCATTTTAACCCAATTTTTAAAAAATTTCAGTTGAAAGGTAATTTTTTGAAAAACATATACCATATTAGTCCTTAACACCAAAAATTGCTATCTTAAGTTTTTTAGAAATCTCTCTGTGGTGTTATCAATAATTACTCCAATAAATTAGAAATTATGGCAATTTTTTGGTATTTTTGATGATGTCATCCCATGGTCACGTTACTCAGGGGGTAAACTTTTTATTTTTAGAAACTGCTAATGGTACTTAATATTTGTGCAAAGTTTCATGGCAATTGATTGAGTATTAGAGATATTAACCAGGGGGGGAGCTTAGTATTTACCCCCCCCCCCTCCTTGAATCTAACGATCTTCAAAAAGCCCATGAACAACAGGGTTTAAAAAATACAGGCACTGTAGCTGGGGATTTCAAATTATCAATTAAAGGTGGTATACCAACATATATAGAACTTAGTTTTTTGTGATCCAATCACCAAAAACTGTGTCAAACCTGGCAGGTACTTTTTAAATGACACCTAAATAGCCTTACCTGACGAAAATTAGCAATGGTGGCAAAGATTTTGCATCTACCCTTTGACTCAATACTGCCCACTGAGGGCTCTGACGTCAAAGGTCACATGATTTTAAGAAAAATTGAATATCCCTAGTTCTATGCAGCATTATTTGATGAAACTTGGTGCACATGTTACTTAAAAGATAAGAAAAGCTTTGGACCCACCCTTTGTCTCAATACCTTCACTGAGGACTCTGACGTCATAGGTCACGTTAATTTAATAAATATTGGATATCCCCAGTTCTAATCAACCTAACGTCATGAAACTTTGGACATCTGTAATTCAATAGGTAAGAAAAGTTTTGAACCCACGTTTTAAGTTGATACCCCCAGCTGAGGGCTCTGCCGTCATAGGTCACTTGACTTTAAGAAAACTTGAATAGCTTTAGGTTGCTAAACTTGGAACGTATGTGACGTTAAAGGGAAGAAAAACGTTTGACCCATCCTTTGGTGTACCAATAGTTGTATCAAGTTTTGGATAGTTGCATTGAGTTTTGTATGTGTTTCCGTTCTAGCAGAGAATGTTTGTTCTCTATAGACATAAATATTGTGTATATTTGTTATTTTGGCTTCATGAAACTTTCAAGACCTTATTTTATTTTATTTTTTTTTTTTTAGATTAGAGTTAGAGTTAGATTAAAGTTATTTTTTGAATTGGAGGTCAAGAAATGGAAAGTTTTGAAGCTCTATGTTCTCCTAATTCTTAGTTCTGCTACTCTTGCTTTGTTTGTTTTTTTGTCATCAAATCAGTTAGCTTTATATCTACTTATTTATTTTTGGTGGATTTTCTTTTAGTGACATTAAAACAAGAATCATCGTCATAAACATTTAATTAAATAAATTTTTCATTGCAGTAACCCACGACTTTTAAAGAAGGCTGGTACACAAAATCTTGAACAAAAGAGTCATTGCAATGGGAGTCACTGCGAAGATTAGACATTATGTTAATGAAAGAACGATCCAATCAATTGACTTTTCCCAATTAAATCAATTTAATCCCCCTTTTCTAATTTACTAGCAAACACAAATTTATAAAGTATATTTTCTTAGTACAGTATTGACCATCACATTGTAACATATGAGTTTGATTTTTAATGAATAAATGAAGGAATAAATGAGTGAATATCTGTAGAAAGAATAGTCTGTAAAACTATCGAGGTACTGTTTGTTAGAGTCTATATTTTCAAATATTAATGTTTGAAAGAGACACTATTTATATCTTTTAGGAATAATAAGTTCCAAAAATTCTTCTGCAGATTTTGAACTTTTGTACAGACTGAAGGGAGGATTGAGGACACGGTGGAGAAATATCCTTTCTGCCAAAAAAACTTTGACAACTTCAAAAGTACAAACTGAAGTGAAAAAATGTTTGAAAAATTTTTCACTTGGCAAAGAAAACTTCTCAGAGAAGTTATGATGTCATCAGTTAAGGGTACAGTTTGAAAATTTTGATAAAATTAAACGTTGTATTTATCAGATTTAGGCCATTTATAAGGTAATTTTTAGGTTTAAAGCACCTGATTGGTCAAAACAAGTACTCTAGAATAATAGTTATTCATCACTTAATCACTTGATAAAAACTTAATTTGAGCACAAGTGAATGTTATTAAATAGTTTTTTGAGTAACCTAAGGTTCATATCGCATAAGAACTTCTATAAGGCAAGTACATAAGGGAGGGGGGTGCATCCCCTCTCGGTGCTTCCCCTCTCCCTACAAAGACAAAATCAATAAAGAATTATCTTTCCTTGACATATTAATTCAAAGATCTGTCATCTACTGCTGTATGCCGTAAGACAACCTTCAGTGGTGTAGGCACAAATTTCAGAACCTTTTTGCCAACAGCTTACAAGAAGGATTTACTAAATTCACTGATATTCACTGTTATTTTAATATTTGTTCCAGTTACACGATATTTCATGACAGAATTCAATATTTGAAAGAAATATGGCAAAGTAGAAAACCAATTATCAGTATAAAAATTTACCATGATTATTTAGGTAATAAAAACAACTTTGAACAAAATTTTAAAAATAAAGCAGAAGCTTTTCGGATATTCATTCATCCATCGTCAGTGTAAGTAAAATTCTTACAAGTAAAAATACAATATTAGTTAACAACGTTGTCATGGTAACCATTATATATACAAAATATTTTAAAAATAATTAAAAACAATTAAAAACACTTATATTACTGAATGACATAATTGTGATTCTACATCACACCATTTCGGAATAAGTTCAGTATATTTGTATTCAGTTGGTCATTTAAAGATGGTCATAGGATAGCAATAGAAAAAGCTTCAAGATTTTTTCTGGTACGAGCATTTATGGAGGCATTGCATAAAACTGACCATATGAAAACATGGCCTTTATGGTCTTTTACGTCATTCTAGGTCATTCTACATCATTACGTCGTTACGTCAAATGTTTTTAATTGTTTTTAACTATTTTTTAAAATTTTTATATAATGGTTACCATTACAACGTTGTTAACTAATATTCTATTTTTACTTGTAAGAGTTTTACTTGTACTGACGATGGATGAATAAATACCCAAAAACCTTTTGCTTCATTTTTAAAATTTTATTCAAAGTTGATTATTACCTAGAAAACCAAGTGTTAACAAAAAAGAAATATGTATTTTTCTCAACTTCATGGGACAGGTTTTGCTACAAATTAAAAAAGGCTTTACCGAAGCTTTCAGAACTTGAAATAAAGATATCAAGTTAAATGTTGTATTTAGATCTAATAATAAACTTTGTAACACATTTTACTTTAAAGAATGTTTTCCAGATTTCCGGAACTCAAAATTGATATATAAGTTTAAGTGCAGCAGATGCAATGCTGTTTATATTGGGGAAACTAAAAAACACTTACAATTTTGAGAATATGAGCGCCTAGGTAGATCAATATTTACTCAAAATTCATTAAAATAGTATGAAAAAGACAGCTCTGTTATTTGAAAGCACAATCAAAACAAAAATCACCAAGCAAATTTGATGTCTTTCACATTGTTGGGAAGTACAACTAATTCTTACCATCTGAAACTTAAAGAGTCTTTCTTAATTTTAAAATTTAAGCCATCACTTAATGGATTCATGCCTCTACATTTGTTCAGTGATGACTCTTTGTAAGCACTGTAACACAATTATAAATGACATTATTATAACAATACAGTTGTACCTTTGTTTGTGTCATTATGCTTGTGTAGCTTGAAAATGTGAAAGATCTTGCTTTCTGTTTTAAATTTCTGTGGTATTTACTCATTCTGAATTCAACTTATTTTACTTTAGCATGAGATTTGGTGCTCAGTTAAAATTGAATTTTTCACTTTTGATTTGGTTTGAAGGCCTTTCAATCCTCATTTGGATGTAAAATTAATAATAAAATAGTGGAGCATTCTTCTTACATTGATGTCGATAGGATTATGGAGATAATAACAATTATATCAGAGATAAAAACTGAAGTTGTTACAGCTTTCCATCCTAATTTTTAGACAGGAATAGTGACCATCAAGCAACCATATAGTCTCAATTATCTGATAGTCATATCATGTAGTTATATAATCTTTATTCAAGATATTGACTTGTAACGAACCTATTAAGTTACCTGAAGAAAAACATAAATAAATACTTATTAAGTATATACCATAATAAATAAATATATAATGTGTAGGGTGACACTCCTTTTATGGAAGTGAGAGTACCATATTTGGACTATAACTTGAAATAAAAGATTCTTATTGAATATCTAGAAGTATATCTACTATGAATATCTAGAAGTTTTTTTGTTTTGAAGATTAATTCTCTCAACTTCATAAAAAATAAAACCATGCGACACTAAATCTATAGTAGTAATCTCAAAAGGAAGACTTGGCTTTCGATTTAATAATCTCCGAATAGCCAGAAAAATTTGGGAAAAAATAGTGCATCAAATATCTGCATTTTTACACAAACAAAAATTTGGTTGTTCTTAGCCAAATTGTTTCAAAGAGGATTAATGGTATTGAAATTTTTGGAAAGTAACCGCCAAAATTATTTCTTGTTAAAATTAAATCAAAAGGGGGAATTTCTTGAGGCGGAAATTGAAAGAAAAATTGATATTAATTAATCAATATATAATGAACTGATATATCTTCATGATTCAATTATAATTGCAATGTTTATTTTCAGATATCAAACGGATTTTACTCTTATTTATTATTTATTTGTTATTTATTATTTTACTTATTTTCGTGTTTTCCTTAGAAAGTGATGACATCATTGAAAACCCTGAAATAGCAAAATTACAGTATCAGGTTTGCTATGCTAACAATTGGAAGTTGTGATATAAAATTATCTATATGGCCCGATTTATGCTTTCCATTCACTTTGTAGGTTTTGTCATATCACATTGTAAATATCTCTCATCAATCAGAATAAGAATACAACATTGTATATACCTGAAAGATTTAAAAAAAACTCCTTGGTAAATTTACTATGTGCCTATATAAAGACAATAAAAAAGGACTAATATTCCATAAAAGTAGTCTTCGAAGAAGACAAAAATATATGTGATTAATATATGAGGCAACAAGAAAGCCATAGATTAAAAAGAATAGAAATTCCTACCAAAAGATGTGATGCATACTGTAAGTGTAATTTATTTTACTGTATAAAACAAGCTTGAAAAGAAATGGCGTGCAATCGCCTTATTTTGCCAAAACACAGAATGGCATGTAAGAAACCATACGCCTATAATTTGCTTCATATGTAATAAATTTTTATATGAAATTGTGCAATTTTATTATTTTTTTTTACTTCAAAACATAGTCAATATACCGGGAATGGTCTGGAAATAGACGCGATTTTCTTAGAAAAACTTTAATGATATGAGTCACGTGATCAAAATGAGGGGACGCGAAATATTGTAAACATCATTTTAAACAGGGTGGACACAGGATTGTGTGTCTGTCCTGCTTTTCTGAAATGAAAATAAAATGACTGGGGGAAATTGTTGCATTCTAGGCTGCAGCATTTCAAGAAGACTTAAATATTCTGGAATTGCGTTTCCTAAGAGACCTATTGATAAAGAATGGAGAAAACAGTTGATCACTGAAATATCACGATATCGTGAACTTGACACAAAATTTAGAGAGCAGATTGAAAGAGACACTGTGAAAATATGTGAAGATCATTTTCAAGATAATGATATTGAGTATACTAGTAAGTAATAGCTTTTTATAATGAGGTTTCAGACTGTCTTCAAAAATTTGGCTTTTTAGCATTTTAAAAAACATTTCAAACACAGCAATATTTATCTGTTTTCTCATCTCTTATGGTAATCTGATTATAAATAAAGATTTAAATTTATTTTTTAGAATTGAGGAGAAAATCATTACGCCTTGGTGCTTTACCTTCCATTAATTTACCATCAAAATCTTGTGAAACACAGAAGCCTCCTCCAAGAGGTATACTAGAACGAGAAGTCAATCAACAAAGTGAGCTGAATCAAGAGGCTGTTGTTTACAAACATTTTGAAGATTTAAAGGCTAAAGTCGGAAGCTGAAGCTTAATGGATGGATTATCAAGAATTCTTATATCAATAAAACACTGACATTGGAACATTTTAGTCAAG
>JANSTP010187661.1:0-11844 GCA_025330745.1 Cladonema radiatum | reverse complement strand
TATTTACAAACATATAATGTTCAAGGTGTGCCATATATTTCTCTTGTCGGTATTTATAAACAAATAAAGTTTGAGGGAGGAGGAGGGTTTTACGAATGTTTAGTCCATACAATGGCGTACGCCGAAAAATTTGTTGAGTGACATGTAAATAGAGGGATTGGCAAAAAATCTCTAATCTCTGTTTGAAGCTGCAATTGCAGTCAAAAATATTGGAACAGTGAGCTTTTTGCTATTGCCACAATTTATTTATTCGCTATAGCACAGCTCTAATTGTTCAGTCTTGAAGCATAGGGACAGACGTGTACTTGATTTTTTTTTATTCAGGCAACACTACCACAAGAACGACGTTAAATAGATATGTACTTGGAAGCGGAAAATGTGATGTCAAAGATAGATGGACGTCTTGTTGCTATGGATCTTATCAGCAGACATGTCTTGTCGTTGATCGTAAGACCGTCGCTTTGTATGATAATCGGGTATCTTCAATCAATTTTCTCTTCTGTTTTTTCTTTTTTATTTTATTTTCTAATTTTTTGTTAGAATTATACTTCTATGACTGTGTATACGGGATTGAATATATTAATTAGTCAACTTCGTAACTTGTGGGTAGGCTGTTAAACATAGCAAAATCTAGATGTCTTTTTGGATAGAGAGTGAATTGAGCTTAGTTAGCTACATTGTTCTCCTGCGTAGTTCAATTATATCAGACAAACATGTAACAGGTTTATGGCAGTTTTAATACTGATTATTGTGTGCAAATATTGATCGTAAAAGGAAAAACAAGGAAAAGCTCGTTTTGTTTATAGGCTCCTGATATCAATGCCATAGTGCACTTCGATCTACCCTGTGAATATTTCGTATGGTCAGAAGTATTCACACCATGTGTTCAATGGGCTCTCCACAATTCTCATCAATATTTTGTCAGCAGCACTCACTCGTTGGTGTTATGCGACGAGCGGTACTTGAAAACACCCGTACTGAAAGTAAACCACTACATGGAGGGAGAACCAAGATATTTGAACATCACGGAATTAGAAACAGATAGTAGTCTTGTGACGCTGACGAGTTACAGAAAAACTGAAAGCATCTGTATGAACCTTGTTAAGAATCATATAACTAGTGAAGAGAAGATTGGGAACGAAGTTGTGAATATTGCACCATATTTAACAGTGCGTCAGCCACTTTTCAAGGTGGGTTGTCCAAAGCTCCTCATCCCAATTATTGTATGTTGGAACTTCCCAACAACTACTCTTGAACTGGTTTCAATGCTCTTCGATTGCAAAGTAACATTTTTCTAATAAGAATGGCACCTCAGAAACTAGAAATACTTTCCCAAAATTCCACGTTATTTGACAAAAGATCCAATATCCAGAGCTCATGAATTGCACACGCTTAATGTTTTATGTGGTCACCTTTCAGCAATAATATTGACCGTTTCTTCAGTAATATTGACGATTGACTGTTTCTTAAAGTTTGTTCATTGAATCTATCGCGCATTGGTTCAAACGTCCGTGAGCAGGATTGAAAATATACGTTCAAATTTCACTGAAACAAAAACTCTAATGTTGATTGTTTTTTGAAAGATTTGCCCTCGTTTTTCTCAATCATTTTCTTAGTGGCAACTTTGATATTCAAGGTTTATTTCAACGTTCAAAGTATTCTTGTCCGAACGGCATGAAACCTCATAGCATTGTCGTATTGTTATAATATGAAATATTCTACCCACGAATCAGCTCTCTTAAATTTGAAAGGTTAAACGAATTGCGTTTTTCTGAGGCAGTTCTCAGGGGGCTGCGGGGAAGAGGGGGAATTTGTAGAGCAGTTTCTAATTTGTCTCATTCCATTTTTAGTTATCTGCATACACGGAGTGGATGAATTACATGGCTGATTGGCGATGCATGATGCCATCGATCCGAAAGCGTGTCTCTGCACCGTGCACTGGCCTTACCTTATGTCCCCTAGAAAGTCAAAGAAACGCGTCAAACTGCTCGAAAACATTTGCTTGCATACAGACTAATATGTATGGCGATCTTTTCTCGCAGCCATTAGTGTATGAAAATTCCTGTTCAGGTGATCCCTGTAGAAATGTTCTCAACACTCCTTATATTCAGACAACGAATTTGTTCCGTGAAACTCAACTCGCTCATACAGAACTTGAGGGGAAATATAAGGCTCGATGTCAGGCGTGGTTGGAAGATTTGGAGAGCATGTATTTCAGCCCGGAATCCAGTTTTGCATCCACTGCAAATGAAGAGATTAGCCACGTTGATAGAAATCTCGTTACTTTAACGACAAACATTGTAAAGCATCGCGATGAGATTTATTCTATTGAGTTCCCTATAGAGTCCTCGTCCACGAAATTTGCTGGCTCGGAAGACACGATTCTCGTCAATGGTGCGATTGATATAAACATGCATTCATTGAATACTTCTACACCATCTGACCCCTCAGACACTGAAGACTCGTCTTCAACCGAACACTCTGAAGAAACGAACAGTTTTTGTGATGAACTCGAAACATTCGCTCACCTCAGGAAACAAATAAATAATGTGAAGAAAACGAGAGGAATATTAACTCGAACTTCCTCGAAATTATGTTGTAAAATGAATAAAATCAAGAATCTGAAACTCGTTAAAAATATTGAAAGTATCAAGAAGCCTTTAAGTTGTGTCTTGCACACAAATTGGAGGAGAACACAAGACACTTATGTGTCGTTAGATACATATGCCCCGTACACCGCTTTTGATCCCTCTTTAAGTACTTATTGATGAGAAGATATTGATTCGCTGTAAATCTTAGCTCTGTTGAAATATAAAAAATACATGAAAAAGTAATATTTGATTGACCCTCTTTATCTTGCCGCTTACATTGAGTTGATTTTTCATTCAGTTTGCATGTAAAGATTGTACAGATCGAATCCTATATATTTTCGTGTGATTTGTCAATTTCTATAGTGACGTCATCGAGAGCCACACTCCCTTCGTACTCTAAGAAGTGGTCCCAGTCGTAAACTATATTCAAGTCCACTTTTTCCCCATTGAATATTTTTTTCACCTCGGCTCTTGTTAGATGAGAATTCCATATCCCTAGCATTGATAAGTAGCCAAACATTCGAGTTTCGATAACTGCTTTGCATCCAATCCTTTGGTGATTGTGTTCGTAAGCGGCGCCTAGTGCAGTAACATCCAAGTAAATTGGCATTTCAAAATCATGTTTTTCGTCACCAAGCAACTCTCCGTTTAATGAGAAAACGACTTGAATTTCATCGAGCGTGACGCATATGTGATGCCATTCTTTCGTATGAATCTCGTGATCGTACTTCACTGTTTTCTCCATCCTCCTGATCACGATCGCAGATTTTGAATAGCAAACAGCCAAGTTATTGCACTCCTGTATCCGTGGAAACGATAGAAAACAAAACTTGTCTTGATCGTCCGGAATGCTTTCCAAGTTGAACCAGAAACAGATAGAGAAGCAATCGGACGACAGGAGGGCATCAAATGCGGGTGGCGATTCTTTGTCACTCGATTTAAAATGATACGCCTTGTTTTTTAATATTATACTTTTGACAGGTGGTTTATACGGTACAACCTGCTCAACATATTGCCAGCCTGTCTCTTCCTTGCTTTCTTTGGGAGCAGGGTTACAAAATTCACAAATTTCCCCAGATTTGTTGAAGTTGACGGCTTTGCAGTTCCCATTCCTCTTACATCGGAGTAAACATTCTGTCACACTATTGCTGCCAACACTCTCCTTGCAGTTGTCAGCTCTTGAATTGTCTGTCATTCTATGTAAACCAGTGTCTTGTTTTGCAAACGTGCTATAGACAAAAGTACATATCAGCATTGCTACTAATAGTGTTCGTCTCTTCGTTTCACATGACATTTTCAACGATTTCCTAGAGTGGTTCCGTTGCAATATGGTAGATGTTATTCAAAACACGAAGTTCAAAGCTTCATATTATTTGCTATCAGAATAAAAACGCATAGAACGGAAAAATTTGTTCTTCTGGAATCGACCTTGTGTTTCCAGAGACGGCCTTGCTTTTCTCTGATTTAATTTTACTTTTTCAAAATCATTTCGCAGAGAAGAATCAGTGTTAATTTCCTTCACAGTCAAAATAAATGGTTACTGAAGGTTTTTACTAAGATTTTTGTAGGCTCCGAAAAAACAAAAGAATAATCAAATAAATTGGATATTTTTTGCGCTTAGCAGGGGGCTTTTCAATTGGCCCAATAATGTATGAAAGAACTCCGTGAAAATCGGGAGAAAACCGCTATAGATTTTCATTTTCTTCTTGCAAGGTGGTTGATGAAACAACTATAACTCATATAGCCCCGAGTTGTGTTAGCCGTCGAGGCACTAGTAGTTCTGTAAAACGAAAAGATATCCTTAGATAGCTGAGAAATATTGAAACAGAAGTTCTTTAGCTGGTTTTAATTGAATTTCAGGTTTTAAAAGTAACATAAAGTTTGGAAAATGAGAAAATACTAATCCTATTCAGCCTATATTCAGCAGAGCTTTTTTAATTACGTACGTTAAAGGGGAAGAGGCGAAATCTTTAAGCCAGTTCTCCTTATCAAAAGTTTCCCTTATCGGAATCAAGATTCAATGCCAAATATTAAGGGGAATTTTCAAAAAAAATTCATATGCTTATGAATACTTTAGACCAGTACATAATCTTGAATTAAACACATTGTAATCAGTTTGGTGATTTACCGGCAGCCCTCAAAAGGGTGATGACGTTGTCAACTTCCGGGAAAATGGATTGGACGGTTCCGTTCGCCTTTCATCCGTTGTGGCATCATAATGACGTCAATATAACGTGATATTGGCGTGCCGATGTCCTAACAAAAATACTCAAGAAAATAAGTCAGTAAAGGAACTTACAGAAACCGCATAGTCAAAACATGAGTCGTTTATATAGCACTTTTTGCAGTCTAATTTACGATTTTATTTTTAACATATTTATTTCTTTGAAGTTGACCCTGTCATACAGCTACAATCCTGGACAAAAATTATGGCAAAAATAGAAAACTTCTTCCCGCCTCTACTCAATGTTGTCTAGTCTCAGAAAACTTTGACCAAAACACATTAAAAAGGGGGACCCTTCTTAACATCTATAGTGTCTTAGGTTTTAAAGATTTTTGCCATAATTCTTTGTCTAAGATTGTTTTTATAAAGTAAATGTACTGTAGGCTCTCAGTAGCTCCAACCCTGGATAACTCGAATCTTTTATTTGGTCTCTTCAGAGAAAATTGAATTAAATTTGCTTCCAATAACTCGAACTTCAATAAATTCTTGTGCATCTCATCAAAAAAACTTGTGGTTCCTTACTCTATGATTCAATAGGGACCAACCCCCTTTCCCCTCATTTAACTATCCGAAATCCCATTTATCCGACATCTGGCTACCCATTTATCAGACAGACTGTTTTATTAACAACTGATATTCAGTGCGACAGTGTATTAGCTAAATTTTCAAGTAAAACATTTGATGGGGTTTTTGGCACCATACAAATTTTTGCTTATAACCTTTGTACTCAAATCGGGTCAGGCTTACACGTCTCTATGAACAGCATTTTTCTGAAACGTTTTCGTATCAAAGTGTCCATTTCCCTTCAAAACTCCTTGAAAAAGAGAAAAGCCTAATTGGGTGCTATCCGGGCACAACGCCAATTGCCGGGCGTTTTATACCTGTTACCTTCAACAATTATGAACCCAAGAGTGGAATTCGTAAACTGTGGAATTCTTGGTCAGACTAGAGATGTTTCCGATTAAACATCGTCGTTCGCAACAGATAGCAGGCTGTAAAGAAAAGACGTCATATCGATTCCCTGTTAAACAGTGACAGTGGTATATACAAATAAATTTTACATTACCAAACAAATATATCTTAAATAATATAATAATATAATCCTTATCTTTAAAATTTTAATATTTTTACAAAGCCCATTATCTTTGACGTAAGCGGTCTCTAAGTTTAACTCTGCATGCGCAACGTCAAATGTTAGTGCCCAGCCTCCCTATCGTTATTCAGTCTCTCCTGTGAGCTAGCCCATATTCCCTTCTTTCTTCTCTGTTGATTGCTCGACTGCATTGGAATAGCTAAGTTTTCCCGTGACGGACTTCTCATATTTCCGCTCATGGCAGCTATCCGGAGATCTCCCAGACTTGTTGATTTTGGTCGCACGGGATAATTTGGAGATTTGCTTCGATTGTAACGTTGTCTGTAATTCTTCATTTCTTGATAACGGTTATGTGTCATGTGACCTCTGCTTGGGTTAAGAGAAGCATTTGGGGAGATTCGTGGTGAAATATCATCATCACTATTTTGAAGACCCTGATTTTCGTAACTGTTTATTGCAGCCAATTCGACCTCACTGCCACTCCAACTTTTTGGTCGAGATTGACCAGTCGGTGGAATAAGCATGCCTTGACTATGCAACGAATAGGTTTCTGAATCGTAACTAAGGCCTGCATCTTTTACGTCATAATAATAAGACAAAGATACGTCGGAATCCAAGCTCCTGCTTCTGTAACGGCGTTCCTTAGCTGTGACGGGATCATCAGCTATTTCAACGACAACCGAATGTCTTTTACTTTCCATGCCCACATTTTCCGCATCCTGTTTTGCTTTCAACTCATGAGTTGCTGTCATAAGATAACTTGTATTCTCCGGTTGTGATAAATCCATGTCTTTGACTGATGAGTTCCCAGCAAAACTCGCTGCATCATTAAATGTACTCGTTCGCGAGTTGGCGAGTTTTCTCTGGTAAAAAACTTCCATTTCATGTTTTTCATGTTTCACATTATCAAGGTCCCTAAATAAAAAAGTGAAACATCCATCTATTGAATAAAGTCAAAGCTCATGTACTCTCCTCCTCAAAGGTCTTGTGAGGGGCTCAAATCTCAACGGGCCGGCACAATTTTAAAAATATTGACTGGGCTGCCATTTTAGAATAACCTGGTTGCGTAAAATTAGAACTATTTTTAGGTGGGTTGGGTTAATATTTTTATGGTGACTCCAACTGGTCTGCCCGAAATTTCAAGTTTTTGCCCGGGCCAGACAAGTTTTCAGAAAAAAGAAACCGGGCTTCCGAAACTGGGGTCAAATACACACCGGGCCACTGGTCACTGAATCAGAGGTGTTCAAGTAGACTGAAGTTAATTGACAGATAAGAGACTTACCCTTTTCGAATATACAGCTGGCAAGACGTCACCACCGTCATCATAAGCAAAATGGCGGCCAATAGTACGACACCATATAAAGCCTTTTTAAACACTGAAAGTAAGAACACTTGAGTGAAATTCACTGCATGGATAATATTTTTTTCTGGCAGACAGGCATTAATGTAAACAGTAAAAACGAACGAAAAATAACGACCTCAACTCGTTCGAAAACTTAAGAGTTGATTGGATCCAATTATAGATAACTAATCCATTTACAAATAGCTAATCCATGTCGGGCAACATTTCTTTAATATTAAAAAACTTGTAATTATAAGGAAAAATCTGATAGGCACTAAAAATTTATGAGACATTTTTATGGCTTATTTCGGAAAACCCATAACATGGCGGAAATCATTTCGGAAATGATTTGTAATAAAACGTTAATTGCACATCAATTTTACTAATCTGTTTGTTAATGATTTCTTCAATTTTAGAAGATTGATGAATAGTTTTTTACTAATATGTTGCGGTCAAATGACGCACGCAACTTTCGTGATGATTATTGGCTCGCCCATGATTATTTGTGTCACGAATTGTCCGGATAATTTTCGTACAAGTTAGCAATTAAAGTGATTTATCAAATCAGTCCTGCAACCATATAAAGCTTTTAGGGGACTGCACAACTCTTACCTTCTTCAGATTTTGAATCACATCTTTCTCCATAATAGTCATCGGTGCATCTGCAAAAAAAGTTATTTTTATGAAAACCCGAATATGCTCTTTTTGAGGGAAGCAGAGGATGAAACTTTTAAGAAGAGTGGACGTTTGAGGCGAACGTCATCTGACTTGCTAAACTTGGAGATAACCAGAATTATTGAGATAATCCAAAACACTCTAATACTCACCGGCAAAATCGAATATCTGGGTTGCTCGAGTTTTGATAGCATGTACCGCCGTTTTCACAAAACTGAATCGAAGAAGGACAGAGTACAAATTGGTCACGTGATCCCAAACCATTGTTTAGTACCAGTACTACATCTGTCGTTGAAATTGTCGTTGTACTTGATTTTGTTGTAGAAGTTGACGTCGTTGTTTGTGTTGTAACTGTGGTAGTCGTTATTTTAGTTGTTGTAGTTGATGTGGTAGTAGACGTTGTTGTTGCAGTTGATGTGGTCGTAGACGTTATTGTTGTAGTTGATGTGGTTGTGGACGTTGTTGTTGCAGTTGATGTGGTCGTAGACGTCGTTGTTGTAGTTGATGTGGTTGTAGACGTTGTTGTTGCAGTTGATGTGGTCGTAGACGTTGTTGTTGTAGTTGGAATGGTTGTAGACGTTGTTGTTATAGTTGATGTGGTCGTAGATGTTGTCGTTGTAGTCGATGTGGTCGTAGACGTTGTTAGTGTCGTGGTAGGCGTCGTGTTAATTGTTGTCGTAGAAATTGTAGTTGGATTTACTGGTGTTGTACTTGAAGATGTCGTCGTTGAATTGACAGGTAAACTTATCGTTGTCACAGCTGCCGTTGTCGTAGCATTAGTACCATTAATTGGAGCGCTTTGTATAAGACGCAAAGTCAGAATCAAAACTGCAATAGCAGTATATTTTTCCAAATAATTTCGGCTAATCACCTGGAGGAGAAAATATGAAATGAAAATAAAACAATCTCAAAATCGAAAGAGGTGAAAATTTCATGTTTCAAAATTTGATAACTTACCATGTTTGCGAGTGAATTTGACTAAATCTAATTTTTTTTTCTTCGGATTAGATTTTATATAAACTGTTGCAAACTCATTAAAACGTCAGCAAAGTAATTAACAATTTTTTGAAATTGATTTATCATGCGTTGATTCAAACGACTCTCATTAACTTTTATGACGTCACATTAAAATTTGTTTTTGTAGTGTTGTTATGGCAAATTTTCGGGTGATTGGCTTGATTGTTTTCGAAATTCTCGGGTTATCCATTTTCGAAAGTGTAGCAAGTTTCTGTTGCGCGAATAAATTATCAAGAATTTTTAATTAAGGTGGCTAAAATATGCAAAGAATTTGAAAAACAAAAGAATTGATTTCTTTCTAAAGCATATTGATTATTACCACAGCCTACGTTAGGGTAGTTCATTTCACAATTATGTTGATAAGAACTCATTTAATGCAATTCTCAAATGGAAAGTGCTTTACGCGCAGTAAATGTCCTTCAGATTACTCCGATTGTCGCTAAGTATATGCAGTTTTAGTCGAGGGGTTTGCGCAGGCCGCAATTAAACGCAAAAATGATCAAAATGATGAGACCGTTTAAACTGTTTCTATAAAAGCTGGTACCACAAGCCATAACAAAATCATAACTTCCTTTGTTGATGTTTTTGAAGGCCTTCGAGGGGAGGGGCCTTCGAGGCAGAATTATGATTTCCGAACTTGGCTGTTGATGAAATACAGGACTAAAATTAATACTAAAGTCTGAAAACTAGCAGATTTCTCAGTTTGTCTCAAATATTTTTGAACATACTTGTAGTTCTACAATATATGTTAATTGCAATATTTGAGGGAGATGAAGTGAAAGCAAACTGATTAACCACAGTGCTATTACTTTTTGGCATTCAGATAATTTCGAAGTTCTCAAAAGCTGTTTTTTTTGATTCGTTAAATATTTTCATTAGATATAGAATTTGGTTTCAAAGTTGATTGTTTCTAATCCTTTTCAGTTCAGGGTAAGAGGGGCAAAGAGGGTGCCCCCCCCCCGCACACCTGCATAAATCCAGAAGCATTTTTTCATTTTTCATTGAAACGTTGTGCATTGGGTATTAAGGTGACAGGGATTAAATACCTTCAAATATGGCCCAACTCCGAAGGCTAATTTCCAAGGTCGTCCCGTATGAACACCATTACTAACTTAGCCGCCCTAACGAAATTATCTCCAATATTTGCTCACGATCATTTCCTGAAGGCAAGATATGTACTCGCTAGACGACCGGAAGTGTAAGCTTGAACCTTGACCCATAAAGATTCTCAGCCAAGTTCACAGCTGCCCAATGCCTCCTAACAAATGAGAAGCAGTTTGAGATAATGAGACCAATATTAAATTGTGACATTATTTAAAAGTGACAACGTCCGTCATCATTTCATTATGTCCTGTAGACAAGAACTGGTCAAATTTTTTCAAAACTTTGGATAGAAATAGGTTTTGAAAGTAAAAACACATTTATTTATGGCTATGAACGCACCAACATCTATTCGTTAGTTTTGGGAAACAAGCCTGGTGGCTTGCTTGAGGATAGGACAACCTCAATTTGTCTTTTTCATGACGATTTTCAGAGATTGTTCTTTCGTTAAAGTTAGGAATATGGATTTTTGATAAAAACAACTTTGACTAACGTAAAGTAATGAACAGAAGTAGCAGCTCAAGTAATTTTGAATAGACTAGAAATGGATATTTTCAACAATTTCTGTAAAATAAGTGAATTAGTCCCCTCATTGATTAAATGGAGACTACTATCCCTACAGCACAATATTTTTTGCTGACTTTTTTCATCTGACCCAATTTTCGCTGGCAGTGAGAGATAAATTTTTCGTTAAGTGTTTTGTTTTTTTGCCGACTTTTTATATTTACCGACTTTTTTCAGCCGGCTCCTTTTTACCGATAAGATCTATGGCAACGCTCAAAAAAACTTGGATCGGAAATATCAGAGTAGACAAATCTCAAAAATAATTTGTTTTGTTGTTTCTTGTTTGTTTGTTTGTTTGTTTAAAAGTTATAGCTGTATAATTCCCACAATAAAAAGCACCGTAACACTAGTTTTGGTAATTGGAGTATTACTACGAAAAACTTTTTATCCCTTCATTAGAATTTAAAAGGAGAAAGGTTTGTTGTGAAGTGCAATTTAAAGTTGTGGCAGAATTTCATAATTTTCGTGAAGATAGTGCCTTGACATGTCTCATTCCGTGTGTCTTCTCTCGTACCTTCACCAAGACTCTCAATATTTTCTATCCTCATATAACGCTGCATTTTCGAGAAATGTTGTCAATTTTTCAAATTGTGGTCACTATAAAACTAATGTAAACTTTTATAATAAACACGGGAAATAAGCCTTACACAAAACAATTCCCATTTAAGAAGAAAAACGAACCCACTCAAAGCCGCAAAGATTATTCCATACAAATATTTCTATGATGTCATCTGATTTTCTCGTTATCGATAAACTCATTAACCGATGGCAATATGATCAGCCAAGAATAAAGTTTATCCAAAAATAACCTTTTGTTTATAATAATTACTATATCCTGTTTAATGAAAATATTTTCATATGTGGTTCATATCTTGGTTTTCAAGCACTGATTTAGCGAGAACACCTCCACATTTTGAAAACTATGTAACTGCTCATTAATACCAAAACAGTTGCCAAAAAATGTAGCCAATTCTATGATGGCTAATACGATCTGGGGATCTTTAATGGGCATTAAAGTATAAACATATGTCATAACATGTCATAAGTATAAACATATGTATAAACATATTAATGGGCATTAAAGTATAAACACTAATGTCCGCATGGCTCTCAGAATTATAATGATAAATAAACAGATAAACAACAGAAAATTGCAGAAATTAGTTGGATTAATCTGTTTCAAATTAAATATCAAGTCAACTGCGGAAAAAATTGAAACAAACAAAGGCAGACCGGG
>JANSTP010187550.1:0-11845 GCA_025330745.1 Cladonema radiatum | reverse complement strand
GAACAGTAGAACACTAGAACAGTAGAACACTAGAACAGTAGAACAGTAGAACAGTAGAACACTAGAACAGTAGAACAGTAGAAAACTAGAACACTAGAACAGTAGAACAGTAGAACAGTAGAACACTAGAACAGTAGAACGCTAGAACAGTAGAACAGTAGAAAGGTGGGATGTAGTACGGTAAGAATAGTAGCATTATCTCCATAAGAAAGTACTGTTACATACGGGGAACTATACCCCTTTAAAATTGATATTACATGTGAGAGCAGTAGTTTCTTTTTCACGATTATATGCTTTTTCTTCGTTGCTGTCATTTATTAATTCTTTTTCTAGAATGATACTATAGTTTTTGATATCTTGGTTTCCAAACTGAGGAGGATTCCATTTCAAGTTCCACGTATTATGATCAAGTTCTGTTTGAATTAACTCTGTTGGTTCTGTAAGGAAGTCATTGCAAATGTAGGAGTTGTGGTTTGATTTAATTACTACGTTAAAAATCTTACTTGTATCTTTCAAGTGCAGTTCCTTGAGCTCCCTTACTGAAAACTTGATTCTAGGATTACCATTGTTAGCGATGGCTAATTTATTAAATCTTTCGGCTAAATCTTTAGCTTCATCCAGCATTGAATCATGTATATCTTTTGTATTCATTGGAATCCTTTCCACTGAGCCATCACATTTCTGTAAGTATTGATGAAGTGTATTGACAAACTCGTCCTTTTCATCAACTTTTATCGTCAAATCCACGTATCTGATTTGATTGCTAGCATTGCTGTTCCTTCTATCATAGTGATTACCAGCTATATTAATTAATTCTTTTAAAGCATGTCCTTCTTTTTCTTTGTTTGACAACCATGAATTTATATAGTGAATAGCATACGGGCTATTATCGAGATCTATAAAAACCTTTTTTAATTTTTCTTTTTCAAAATTTTTGTCAATCAATACAAGTTTTTCCAATTTTCTTTTGAAGACAACTTTGTGTTTGCATATCATGTCACGAAATGTTTCACAAATCGAACGCCAAGTTGGGAGAATCTGAGATACTTCTGATTTAATAATTCTTTTTATTCGCAAATTGACCAGTGCAATTTCATCAAACCTTTTAAAACATTTATCTTTGATGATTGCCTCTGATTTTCGGCTCCTCATCTCAAGCTCTGTTTCAGATTTTGTTAACGGAAGAAGGATAGCATAAAGGGGAAAACACGCACTATCATTTGTCAGCGGAAAAGGCAAATAACTCTTAGCTTTGGGTTGAGATATTTGACAGATGGCCTCGTGGAAACTTATTTCTTTAGGTTTTGCGTCAATATCATTAAAGTGTTTACAGATTCTCTTTGCTTCTCTCTCGTCATTGTTATCTCCGTGTATAGATTCAATCATAATACTTTCAATATCATCTTCCAACTGCTTTGCGATTTCGTTTTGGCTGTAGTGTGGCAAGATTTCGTCTTCAAATGACATCAACATCTGTTTTCCGAACTCAATTCCAATTACTAAATGAGTAAAGTCTTTCTGATTGGGTAAAGATAATTCCTTTAAATCTTGGAAAGGTAAGTATTGTTTTCTGATGCATTTTTGATTTAAAAAACTTCTTGAAATTGATAATTCTTGAGAGCTATCTGATTCCAAAAATTTTGTATATATATTACTTTCCAAGTTAGAATCAATGAGATGGGAGGGTGCTGATTTTGCTTTTAATCCTAGAAATTTGCAACAAAATGCTAAAGAACCACTATCTCCAATTTTGTGATGTATCTCTTTGAGCTAAAATAAGAATGAAAATTTTTTGGAAAGTAAAACTCATTTAAAACAACGGAAAGGGGGGGTGTTGGGGGGGGGTTAAAATTAACTACCACCTTTTATGAGTTATACCCAAAGAGTAGGATACATTTACCTTACATTGTCGATTCTAGAGCCAAAGGCCAAATTGGGATGGCATCAACTGAGAATAGATCAATTTTTTAACTTTTGAATTGTAGTTTGAAAATTAATAACTTTAAGCATTTAAGCAAAACGTTTAGAAGTTTTTAATTGTTTTTATAATTTTAAAAATATGTAAAACTTTTTAACTGCAACAAAAACATCACATTTTATTAAGCATGGAAATAAATAAATAAATGAATAAATAAATACTTAAATATGATAAAAATTGATAACTAAATAGATTGGAAAAATATCGGCAGTGTTTCAGACATCATAAAATCATTTTATTCGTAATAATAAAAAAATTGTCGCTACAAAAATTACATAAAATCACTGTGTCGGGCCTTTCAAACGCGAGTTCTCTTCAGAAACAGGTCAGCGATGTATGCGGTAACTAAAGGAATATAATTATTAGTTCTTGCGTCGTATTTTAGCCTATGCAAATGTGTTTTGTACTATTTACAATTTACCCTCGCTGACAATGAAACTTCCATAGTAAACTTCACTGCTTTTAGCCACTCAAAAAATATATATATATTTGAGACCTTAAAAGTTGTTTTTGCAAGGTGTCCTGCATTGGAAACCTATGTAATGTATGATCAACAGCAATTTGTAATATCACACGTTGTCAATATGGTAGCAGATCCAACAAATTTGAAATAATATTTTCAGATATAATTGATACATTGATAGTGCATTCCTTTTCAAATTGTTCATTAGGATGTGTTTTAACAACGAGAAACCACCTTCGATATATAAAGCACATGTCTTTAGGTTGAGGCACTACATAGCTAACTAGTAATTATATCCCTTTAATTACCGCATACATCGTGACATTTATAAGAAGTCAAACTAAGAACAACTGCTTTAAAATCTTTAGTAATAACAAAAGCTATGTATAAAACTTTTACGATTAGGAATACTACTGATATGTTAGGTCGAACAGACTATTATTTTTAGGAAGTCTTTTCTGTAATTGAATCACTCACATTTTCATATTTCGTAATAGCTTTTATCTCCTCAGTGGTCTATAATGTATCAGATGATATTGTATCTGTTGCTTCGTTATATAAACCTCCTAACTGGAAATTTTTACGACCGACAATCGGAATCTAAACAATTCAATGCATGAAAAATTATAGTGTGATAGACATAAATACGCCTTAGATTCTTATGACTGTTGTGTTCCATCAAACACTGTTTAAAGAGATAATTTGAAAGTTAACTTCATAATCGCATTATAGCCTAAAAATTATACTTTCGACAAGGTTCTTATTGAAAAATTGCTGTCTCTGACCTCAAACTTTCACTTCAAGGAGCCTGTGTTAATATGGTATATGATACTAATATTTATTTTTCATTGTTTTTTTTTTACTGAGAAGAATGCAATAAATAACGTTCTTAAAGAACGCCTCTTGACTTTAGCTTTTTCAGTTTTGACATAAAATTGGGAATTTACCATAGACTGGAAACACGGGCCGTTTTTAGCATTTCTTTGCTTAGTATGTTGGAAAACCTTTGACGGCCCTTGTGAGGGTCCATAAAATCGAAAATACGCAGTGGAAAGTGATTGCAAATGGGCATATTTTTGTTTTTGAAAAGTAATATGTTGCTTCAAAAAGCATTCAAATCAGTGAAGTTTTGCATCATAATGAGAAGTTTTGTTAAAGGATCGTTATACAAACGTACTTGAACGATAGATAATCTGAAAATTATGAATTTTTATGGAAATGGACACAAGAAAGATCTTATAAAGATAAAATCTGATATTTTATCTCAACTTGAGTGAGGGTGTAAGGCTGGGTAAAGCAGCACTGTCAGAACTTTGTTGGAAGATTAAAACAGATATGGAGTGTGAATTAAGAGCCACTCTAGTCAGCTTTCAAATCTTATATTGCCTGGTGATTATATTGAATTAAAATCTAGACTTTCTGAAATGACTGATCTAGCCTAAAAGTAAGAAGGCAAAGAAGAATTGCAGCAGAAGACAGCCACTTAAATAAAGGTGAAATAAAGGTGAATGCTTTACGAAAACATGAAATGAAAACCTTACTCAGATGTTTGAAAGATCTTTTGTTCAAACAGTTTCCACAAGATTTTGTCGGCAAAAAACCTATATTATGTATGTTTACAAACATGCTAATCTGATTGCATTGAGGCCGATCTAGATGCTATGCAATGCAGATAATATATTTTATGCTTTCGTGGCATTTATTTTTATAAAGAGATGACATATAACAGGAAGAGTAGAAACAGATGCTGATGGGTAGAAACTGTGTTTATTGGACTGTTTTTATGACTTTCAGTTTCTGTCAGTTTTGACAATTTATGCTGGCGATATTTTGAATACTATTGAATAATATAGATGGAGATTCTCACAATGCGTAAACATTTTCGTGAAATGCAAAACAAGATATTGACTTCAAGGTGTTGTATAGACTTTAATATTTACAAAGTAGAAACTGTTACTGTTATTTAAGAACTATTTTGAATGATTATGTTGCCATAACAGATTGAATTGTTAATATTTTTGATTTTTATATCATTTGATTATCCACTTTTCAGAGTGCATATTGTTGAGGTACACATTATTTCTGGAATAAATTTTTTTACAGTGAAAATCGAGGTTTTCGTTCCTGTGCTTGATTATTAAATATGTTTTAAAAGGAATTTGATGATTTATATCTATTCATCGATATTTTGGGCATGTACGTCAAATAAAACTTTCTTAATTAAAAGCAACTAAAGAACGAATCATTTTTGAACAGATTGTACTGTTGTAGCGAAAAACTAATTGCTTTTAACTGGAGGACATCTCACTATGTTTTTTATGACGTACTTCCCATATTTTGGGCATATTTCCTTGATTTTAATCTTCATTATTCCACATAACTTGCAATTTATAAATTTCTGCATTCAAATCTTCAATGAAACCTTCTTTTATTGTTAATAAAAGGTGCTAATGGATGAACATGTGCCAAAGTTAAATTAAAGCAACAAAATTCTAAGACATTGAAATATTGTATATTGGTTTTGAATCCCATTTCTGACAGTTTTTTTTCAGAAAGGAGTCATTAGATGAAAAGCTAAAAGCCTTGAGAAAAAAAGGAAGAGTAGAAGTTGTTCTGATTGGTTATTATTAAATAGAACGGAAGACTTTGTTGTAGTAATTTTTTTTGGCAAAAAAATTTGGCAGTTTCATGGTCTGGGATTTGTCTGTAAAATTTAAATGCTGGAAATTAATCTGTTGAAACTAATTAAAATGCTGTGGCAGGGCAACTACAAAATTAAAATGCATAAAATAATCTGTTTTGTTTAGCACAAATTTTCATTGCGCCACAAAATTGAAATAACTCAAAATTATTGCTTTCGATGAAAAACGGCAAAATTAAAATGCACCTAATTAAGAAGTTTTGATTGATCTGCTAAATTAAAATGCCATAAAATGCAATCTAGCTCCAAAAAACCCACAAATTTTATTGTTTGCAAAATTTTCATGACAGAATATTTTCTTGCGACAAATTATTCAATGTTATTCAGTATGAAAATTGGACGGCATCGTCACAAGGAATGTCCTTTCAAAGAAAAATATTGATTGAAAATTGAAAATTCGGCCAAAGCGTTTAACAGAAAATAAGAAAATCATTACAAACTTTCTTTCCCAGAAACTGCCTTTTTTCCTAGATGCTTCACTCATCATTTTAGTATTTAGAATATGCCCTTTTTGGAGGTGTTTGTCCTGTGGGTGACTTGATGGTCCAATTGAACTTTCGTTTTTAATGCTGAATTATAGCCATTTGAAGTAATAATGTAAGTCGTCTAATTATGTGCCCTTTTCTTTCTATACTTCTGAGCAATCCTCCATTTAAACTTTCACAGTACACAGCTGTATTAAAATTTAATGTTCCTTTCAATTGATTTCTGGATAAGCAAAAAAAAAAAAAAAAAAAAAAGATTAATGCACTCAAAATAATTGAAGTTAATGTTTTCAGGGAGAAGTTTTCAACTTTTCATGCTTTCAATGTTTTCAATAATATATATAGCATAAACAGCTGTAGTACTAAAAAAGGTAGTATTTTGAAATGGTATCCATGCATTCCTTCTTCTGAGTTTTTTATAGGAGAATGTTTCAGCATATCAATTCTCTCTATTATATGTATTTTATTCCATTTATTGAAACACCTGGCAATATTAACAGAATTTATGACAGTTTATTGGTTATTATAGACCTTTCACTCAATGACGTCACTTTATGATATTCAAACTTTTGTAAGTGTCCACCTCGCTATCATGCGAAAACATTGCTTATTATTGGCTAGAAATTGGAAAGAAAAAGAGGCGAAGATTATAAACATTCAAAAATATCAAAGTTATGTCACTTCGGGATAGGTCTATTGGAGCTGCTTTTAGAAAAAATAGATATGGATACCAAAAAACACTAAGAGAAAGTGCCCTCGCGTTTCATAAAAGCTGTAAAAATTTTAGGCAACGGAATTTTGTTTATTGGATAACAAAAAACTGGAAAACTAATCTATATAACTAAATAATGTATGAAGATGGAAGTTGGGTGCTTTGTGGCATGAGCGTTAAACCTGCTGTTTTTTTTGTTGTTTTTTTGCACCGCACATTGAATAGAACATAACTTTTTTATTCTTTTCTGGTGTGGAGAATGAATTGCAGTTCAACAATAAAAAAAATCAAATGAATTCATCAAGCAAGCATTTACTTGTTTAGCTAAGCCTTAGCTAAGGCCAAATCCAACTTCCCTTGGCGCTTAGGAGAGAGCAACAATCTACTTCGTCATAATTAAATACTGTAAGGGATAAATATATAGCATCGACAATATTCCCCATTACATTTATCTAGCTAATGCCTTTACAATACCCTCACATTGACTTCAACACAGACAGCAGTCGAGTTGTCTTGGACTACCACCTACCATATTCAGGCACCTAGCAAGGATACCCTAATAACTTCCTTTTTGACTAGAATGTAAACACAAAAATGTTTAGAAATGATCTACCACACATCAAAAGTTGACTGATAATATTTCCAATCTAATATACTCCAATTATTCCTTAAATATTTTAAAGTAAAAGACTTTTATTGCTCTCCTCTTGCTCAAATCGTTTATTTTGTTTTGATATTATGCCTGTTCGAGTAGCCTGGGTACTAGTAAAAGGTTGGACAACAAGATAACACGTCACGTGATTATGTTTCCAGTCTATGGTAAGTTCGTAAGTTTATGGTTTTGATGACCACATAAACGTCGGTCAATACCACGTCTTTTTCAACTCAAACTAAGCAAGTGTTATCCAGTACCAGAATAAAACTTTAGCCTGTGAGATCTGTTTCTTCCTCAAAATCCCTACCTCAACCCCGAATCAATTCAAAACCTATAATTTTCGACCTGAATTGGCTAAATGGGCACTTGAAATGCATAGATTGGATATGATTAAAACTAATCTGTTCATTGATGACTCTACAGTAGGCATATGCAGTAAAAATCATCACTGAATTAAGGAATGAAAATAAGAATTTACTTTAAAATCAATATATGTCTTAGGTTCATCAACTATTTTTTAATCATGGAGATATCAGCTGACACTTTACGTAGATTTCCTGAGGTTCAGTTGTACGTCAGAAGAGAGCTGTTCCTAAATGAGGCGTCATGTAAGAGCTGATTGTTTGATTTAGATCTAGGACGAGGAAGTCAAAGTTCGTTCAAATAAACCCTCACAATGCAGGGTGAGGTTCTATTTGCAACACTGGTTTGACCGATCTCGCCTCCTGAATGTACCAGGATAATATAATAAGAAGGTAACCAGAGAAGCTATCAACGTCTTGGAAATTTCAAATAAAGTTTCAATACCGTGATGATTTTATCGCTGATATTCTTTCCTTCGTCAATCATGATGATCATAGATGATAAGGAATCGTTTTTCAAATTATAATATGGTAAGTTTCATCACGATGTCAGTGGCTTTGTCTCTTTCATTGCTAAATATGAAAAAATAAATAATTTTTGATTCATGAAGTATACACCACGATATGTAAAAATCTTTGAAATATGAAAATAATTTGACGATAAATATACTCGTTAAATAAAAACTGCAGATTATTACTCAAATTTAAAATTTAAGCTGCATGCTATCGATCGTCCACTACAAAACCTATGTTTGAAATGCCTCTTTGTTCATGTTTTAATTTACTACCCCCATCTTACACTAAATCGACTCTTGATACAGTTTAGAAATGTTTAAAACCTTAAAACCTGCAGATGTTTACCTTTAACCAGCTGTACAAAGTATTGTGCAGCCTTGTTGACAAAGCGATACACTTATTGATAGACATTTTTTTTAAATCTACCAGATAGTGAGTCAAATATTTCCTTCTAAAACACTAAAACACTTGCGTGTCAAGTACTTGTCATAGTAATCTTTTGTAAACTTTCAGTCAAAAATTTACCAAATCGTTTTTGAAATGTGCCTAAGAAGTTTAGTTTAAGGTAAAATATCAGTTTTCTTGAGATATGAGAGTGAGAAAGATTCACAACGCGCCCAATCACCATTGTTTTTTCTTGTGTTTTCGCGTTTCAATAGAACCTATGCATGTTGGTAGTTCCAGGCCCTTTTTATGCGACGACAATTTTCTATTTCCCGCAGGGAAATCGAGTTTTCAAAAACGACAGCATGATCTAGTTTAGAGAAGCTTAAATTAAGGGTTTTCCTCTGAGTAATGTTTTTATTTTTGAGAAAGTAAGCCAATCATAGATTCCCATAGCATATCAAAAAAAAAATTCATAAGTATTTTGCAATGTTACAAATAACCTTACATGTTTTAAAAACAGCCGTTGAGTGCGTGGATGTTAGAGTACACTTTTTTTATATACTGTAATTCAATTTGTTGAAGTTCTCCAAGAAATCCTGATTGCAGGTACGTTTATGAATATATTTGCCATATTTTTTGCTTTAACTTTTCACCAGCGGCAATCACCTTCACTTTATATTTGATTCCAAAGACCTTCATATTTTGTCCAATTGTCGGTTTTTGAATAAGTCAAAATGGCCGATGCGATGGACACAGCCCCAGTTGTTAGAGCTTCCTTATCTTCCAAAAGCGAATGTTTAGACAAGATGATTTGTTGACAAATAGCTTCTTTTATTAATTATTTAGATATTCATGGATCATCATTGTGAGAAGTTGAAAACATATTGTAGAGTTTGTAGTCTAAAGATAACATTCAATGCTGTCTATATACATCCTAAAAGATGCTCAGACTACTATGATGTTCTAAAGGACTATCTTGTTTTAGAAGAAGATGAAAATGTAAGTTTTTTCATTCTATTAGTGGTTCAACAGTTGCATCTTTATTGCTACATATACCTAATAGTGTATGGCAGTTGTAGTTGTAAACAGTAAGATTACACATAATATGAGTACCAGAAATCATTCAGAGCAACTATAGACTTGCCCCTGTGAAAGTATTAGGAATTTTCCTTAGCATATCAGCTTTTCCAGCATTCTGGCACTTGAGCATTTCATGCCTTCAGCATAAAAGCAATGCAACATTATTTTTGCTCTATTTTGTTGACTTCAAGTAGCTAAACAGCTGATCTATCTATGAAAACATAAAATATCAAAAATAAAGCCATCCTAGTGTGTTGTGAAATGCTGAAAAGCTAGCTTTTCGAAAAAGGTATGTGAATGTTCTGGCCCATTGTATAGTCTACCAAACATTTAATGTTATAGGGGGTAGCCAGATTTCATGAGGGCTCTTTTTACGGCATCAGTGTTAAATACTCTAGTTAAATCCTGTTGGCTGTTTTTAATGTCTTGAAGATAATAGAAGTTTGATCTGTTTTAACATCACAAATATAAAACATTTTATAAAATTTGCATCACATATAGGTATAATGTGTGCTGATGGCTGTGACATTCTATGACTATTTTGTCAAAATTATGCAATATGCTTCTCGTTTTTGTAAGAAGGTTGAAATCCAGAAAACTCAAACTGTCATGGCCATGCTACATCCTACATCCTTATGTTGTATACTTTTCAGCCTTAAAATTAACTTCAAAGTGTGGGAATTTGGAAGTCAAAAATATTGTTATTTATGCTATTTTGCCACATGCTTAACGTCACATTCAGCAAATTACGCCCAGTCCCAGGATCCCCGAAACATCATAATGACATTAAGCCTGACAGACAGTTGTATGGATACCAACCTGAAAGAACATGACATTTTGTTTTCATGCAGTAGGGGCATCCCTTGAACACTCATTGAGTCTATAAGTTCACTGTCAAGGGCTATATATTCCAGATTAATAGAAAAGGTTAAAAGAGAAATGATGTAATATAAACAATATTTATTCCGTGGTTATTGCAAAATAGTAACCATATTTAAGATTGGTTTGTTAAATTTTCAATTTAGATCTTTCCAAAGTGTATTTGCAATACCTGCAAGAAGAAACTTGATGGGAAAAGATTAAGCAGAGATACCCAAATCTTCTTAGCTACTTTTGAGCCACATATAAGTAGTGGCTGTACAATATGTCCATGCCAATCACAAAGGACAGGAAAGATCCCTGTCTCATTACACTCAAAAAAATCGGACAAGGCTTTTCAAAGAATAGGTTTTTTAAAATTTGTTACACCCGAATATCGTAATTTTTCAAACCATCTGAAGGGAAAAACAACTCCATCAGTATCGGTTTAAGCATTAAAATTGAAACAGATGGGAAGTGGAAAATAGCTGTTAATAACAATGATATTTCAGTATTTGAAAAATTTTTTTATTTCGAAAATAAATTGAATGACAATAATGTGGATAGTTTTTGTGAAAAGATTGCCATGATTTCTGTATGTCGTGGAATTGAAGACTTTCAAGATGTTATTGCCAAGAGACTAGACGTTAGAGATCCATTTCCTGATATGCACGGAGGTACCGCTGCATGGATTGAGTCAGCTGTAGGAAACATTAAATTTTCTAAAAGAGCTTTTGATACTATTCGCTCTGAAAAATGTGAATATATTGTGAATAAAACAAGTACGATTGCAGTGTGCTCTGCTTGCAATGAATTTCGGAAACATATATTTGTTTACCGTACAAGATCAGTTGAGTCAACTGAAAAACAAATCTAGAGTGTCGGATGATTCAAAAACAAATTTTATATATCTTCAAGTGTCAGAGATGGAGGAAAGGCTAAAAAATTTAGCTACAGCAAAACTTGATGCTATTCAAAAAACAGCTAAGTATGCTGTCAAAATTCAAAAGTTGATTGATGAGAGTATTGTTCAAGTCGGCAGTGAAGACAATGATTTATTCAAAAGTGTGTTAGACAGTAATGAAATTGCTTTTGAAGAAGGTTCTCCACAGAAGCTGCTTTGGCAACAACAAATTGAACAAGCAAAAAAAGTAAATAGTAAATCTATGCGGTGGCATCCCCTGGTCAACAGGTGGTGCCTTAGTATTTATCATACTTCTCTGGCAGCATATCGGCATATCTCAAGCAAGAGGAATAATTTCCTCGTGTTACCCCATATCAATACACTTAATCAATATATCAATTTTACCAATCCTACCAGTGGATTTAACCAAGACATAATTCATCAGTTATTGAAAATATTCCCGAATTCAAAAAAAATGTCAGTCTGCTATTTGACGAAATAAAGATCAAATCTGGTTTAACTTACAAGCGTTCCACAGGCCAACTTGTAGGATTCACAGAGATGGGTGATCTAAATGAAGAGATGAATGCTTTCCAATATGCTGTTACTGATGAAAGAAAAGGTAATAACGAAGAGAATAGAGAGTTTGCAACATATTGCAATGTATTAGTGCAGGCCCTTATGTCAGAAAAATTGCTCCCGTGTGCACAGGGATGTTAAAAGCAATTTTTTGTGTTCAGGTTG
>JANSTP010187439.1:0-11847 GCA_025330745.1 Cladonema radiatum | reverse complement strand
AAAAAGAAGAGAAAACTTAGGACTTTCTGCAAAAGTGAAGGAGAAAGCGCCAATTCGGGACAAGTGTACTGTGATTCCAAACTTCGGGACAGGATGCATGAATTCGGGACAGTCCTGAAAAATTTGGGACAGTTGGAATCTTTGTTTCCTAAATAAGATTACTAATTTCTGAGCTTTTTAGTCTCTTATCATCAAAATAAGCAGGCTTATCGAATAGACAATTTTCATCTTCATACTGTTATTCCTTACAACAAGGCGTCAATAATTGTTTATTTTAATTGTTGTTTTTAAACTGTTTCCCTTTCTCATGCCCCTGTGAGAGATTACTTTGTAGTTGACGACCATCTAGCAAAAACGCGCACACACTCAGGTTTCTGAGATTAAAAGAATGGAAATAAAAAGATTTTGCAAATTCATTAATAGAATGTTGTTACATTATCGACATTTTTCAAACAAAGTTTTTTCACAAAATCATAAAACAATAAAATATTACAAAAAATTACAAACTTTGGGGCAAGCTAGCTCACTCCGATAAGAACTATAAATTTAACATTCTCTAAAATGCAGCGCATGGTCAACTCCATTCTCGATATCTGGAATTTTAATGTGAATTCTTGTGCCTTGAATGCTGATGTTTTCGCATAACTTCACTTTGGTTTTTGTCACTACCGCGCACAGGCCACTTGCAACTACGAGTCGTCTGCACTTTCAGCTTTGTCATTTCTGCATTCCAATCCACATGATAGAAATATATAATAGTTAAAAAATATTGAAGGTCAGTCAAATTTATTACTTAAGAGTAAAAAATAACAATGCACACTTTTTATGACTAGTAAAATCCGACCTAAGCCTGGCTGTTCTTATTTTTTTGATGAAAAATTGGCTGAAATGTTCCTAGCATGTTCTTATATTTTGCTATTTTTATCAATACTTCACTGTATACAGTGAAGTATGGTTTAGTCTAAATTTAAGTTTAATTTAATCCAACTAAATGTTAAGCATTTTATTTCTGAGAAATGCGAGAAAGGTATTGCTGTATTTGTTGAATAAAAGTATTTTCTAGGGTATAAGGCAAGCAACATAAGACAAAACTTTTTTGTCTCGTGTAGTCTTTACTACCCTTTACCCTTCGCACACAGTAACTAAAATTTTACTAAAACGGACTTTTTGGAAAGCACACTCCACCCTGAATTGGACAATTCATATACTTATTAAAAAACAACAACAGCCAGAAACAGCATATTTGTTCCTAATTCAAAACAAACAGTTCAAAATTGAAGATTATTCCTCGTATACAGAGTACACGCATAGGGAAAATGACCTAATAAAATTAAAACAAGAATAAAAAAAATACTAACCTTAATATTTAGTTGTGTTGTTGTAATATATGAGTCCTCCATTGTTTCTTCATACAACTTGCGACAAAACCTTTGATTACACTTAAGAATTTGCTTCAGATTTTGTTTTCAACTTAGTCTAACGAAGGTCTGTGTTTTCAACTTTTAACAGTTCAAACGTTCGAACGCCTCAGCATTGATTCCGAGGCAGCATTGCATTGTAAACTGTAAAATTATTTTGTTTACTGAATTATTGTGCTAATTAATTCATTCTGTGTTGTTATTAAGTTACTGCAATTCTTTTCAGTTATAACATGGTAATCAACAACTATTGCCTTTACTACTAGCTGACTAATCTCCACAAGGAGTTTTAAGTTACTCCTGCCTCTCATGCCCTTTCCGTCCCTTCAATAAATTTTTTTGCTCGTTTACTTTTTCTCTTCCAGCAACAAAAATGAAAACAAATATAAATTAGGAGACAATAGTGACTAAAAACCAAAAAGGGCAATGAGACTGACACAATGAAACCGAAATGAATATACCTTATTGATTGGGAACTTTAACGACATTATGAGTTAAAAATTTTCATGCCATAACCCCATAGCAAGTGTTATCTGTAATCTTAATAATCAAATTCTTTCAAATGCAAAAGGAATAAAAATACCCTTTGAGATGGTCGTTTCCGGAACGTTCCAATTTAGGTTTGATAAAAACGTTTAGACAAAACCTGAGATAATTGTTCCCTGAACGTCATAAAATTAACGTTTATTAAATAACATTTCTGTAACGTTTTATAATGGTTAGCTTTGGGAAAACATTCACAAAACCGTCAGGGAACGTTTCGTGAACGTTTTGTGCCAGCTGGGAAAGGTAAGGAAAAACAGTGTCAGACTGACCATCTGAATCCCAACGCATTGCAAATTTAAAATCTGTATAGATCTCGTAAACTCTAAAAACCAAGGCAAACACAGAGAGCCAAAGAAGTTGAATAGCTGAAGAATACAGAAGCCAAGAAGCAAAGTATTAGTACAACATATTTCATGTATGCTACGGCCACCTCAGTGAAAAGCGCTGCCAATGATACCCAACTGGATAAAGCGCATTATTGTCAGCAATATGATCAGGTGCTCCATCGATAGCACCCGACAAATTAAAATAACACAAAGGGAATAAAATACAAAGGCAATACAGAACAAGAACCTATACTTAAAATCTTCTTACAAATTTTTTACAATTGTTAAGCCAGCTCTATTAAAATAATTTAGTTAATTAAATTACTTATGAAAATTTAGAGTAAATAAAGGATTATCATGACGCTAAAAGAACGCTACCAAAAGTATAGATTTGTTATGAAGTTAAGAAAACGCCACCAAAAGTAGATTTGCAAACGTAAACAAACATATTTTTGAGAACGCTGCCGAAAGCATATTTTTCTGTTAGCAAAGCACTTAATAAGCAAAATATTAGATACAATCCTTTAGGTGCAATCCATTCCATACAAGAATAATAATAGGTCATTAAAGCATTTTTAATGAGTTTTCAGGAGTCTGGAGACTAGCATAAAAATCATATAAATAGAGCTCAATTTTGTGAGCAAAACAGAGTAAGTAAAATCGAGAGGTAAGATCAACATCACACGTCAAGGACTCAAAAAAAGTATACTCGAAAGAAATTACTGTAAGTCTCCTTAAAATATTCATTGTTTTATTCTGACTCTCCCAAAGCCTATTAAATCCTGAAAGAATAGGATTAGGAACAAAAGACCTTCAGATAAGATCTATACTTCAAGGGTAGTAAGCAAAACTTCACCCCTGACACTAGTGCCGCAAGACTTGTTGGATATTTTATCTGTTTTTTAAAGAATCCGACTCCCCCAGCGTCTCATAGTCCATGATTCATATGGGAGTGCACAGTGCATTTCTATTCTGTGACAATATTCCAGAGGAAGACCGACAAGCTATGCGCATTTTAGCTGCACAAATCTATTGGAACTTGTGTATGCTCGAAGCGTATGACAAATACTACAATATTTTAGCTCTGTTAAGTCATATCGAGTCCACTAGTAATGAAGAAGTTCCTTCTGATTCTGAGTAGTTTATGTTATTGAGAAGTGGTAGGAATATCCTCAATTACTAATGGCGGACAAAGGCAAAAATGATCCCCCTCAAAACCTTGAACAAAAAACGCCCAACCTCCCCTTAGGTCTCACAATGATGTTATAAAACCTAAGAAGTGTAATGCTGGGGACACAACGGCCATCAATACCTGGCTGCAACATGTTCGATACTGTGCTGAATATAATGATTAGAATACAGCAAAACTTTTACAGGTCATTCCCCTTTCATTAGAGGATGTCTTGATCAGGATACCAAAACAAATTTTGACACCCTCAAGCTGGCTTTACTCAAACCATACTATCCAGAGGAACGAAAATTCCATCTAAGGACCCAACTTTTTGGCTTAAAGAAGAACTCCTTTCTCTAAACAAATTCATTAGACAATTAGACAACCTGTCTCTTAAATTTCATGTTCCAAAACAACAACGCAGGGATTTAATTATCCAAGGAGTAAAGAAACATATTCAAACTCGCTTACTCCTCAAACAACCAAAGACCTATGACGAGGCCACTTCAGTCGCCAAAACTAAGGACTCTGCTGAGAAGGAAGATACCTTAAATCAGTAAAATTTCGCCAACAAAAAATTTTGCAAATTCGCAAATTTTCATCAAGATGGCGAAATGCTTGATTTTAAGATTGCGAAATTAAGTAGTGGTGTATTTTCCTGCTTGTCCTTGTTTGCGAAATTTTATTCTCCCAAAACTTCAAACCTCGAAGACACCAAAGAAAAAATTTGACAAAAAATGTGATTGCAAGATTTTTCAGCCTGCAAAAGTCAAGTTACTTATGCAATTCGAGCTTTTTCTTTGGTTCTTCCAATAAAATATGTTCATCTAGTTGTATTATCGAAAAAATTCCTTAAAGTTTGTTATTAAGAACAAGAAATTTATTATTTGGCCGTTAGAGAAACTTAGTTCTCGCTAGATATAAATATCTTTTATATTCGCAAAATTGTCACCTCGCAAATTCCAAAAAATTGAAAACCTTTATTTGCAAAATGGCGAAATCTTTTGCTTGCCAAACTTTTTGTTTGCCAATTTTTACTCTTTAAGGTTAGTCCGAAACGCTCTTGGCTCGATTTGAAATGCTTTTAGACAAACAAGCTTGAAAAAGAAACGGCTCCTGAAGCTACTTTTAATGAAGCAGCCAACGATTTGGTGATTCCTTTGGAACCATTAAGAGAAATTCGCCGTTTAAAAGAACAATTTAAATAGCCCCAAAACGACAAAAACTCAGGGTTTCACAATAAGCAAAATTGAGCCACGAGAACCACAGATTTGTAGGCTATTTGTGAAGTTTGTAATAAAGTAGGACATTCTGCTGGTACCTGTTGGCAGATTTGCCACCCTCAGGCTACATATTTTCTTTGGGCGCAACAGCATTACCACCCCAGACAGCAACAATACCTACCCCAACAACAATACTGCACTCAATAACAAAATTATGATCCTCGCTATAATAGTGTCTTTTCTGGCCGCCCAAATTATATGCCCAACACTAGATTCTCACATAGCAAATTCAAGAGTTATGACGCTTGTTCTTATTCTAATCATTGAACTTCTGTAAACACTATCAGTAAAAACTGTACAGGCATGGCAATTAAAGCTTTTGTTGGAAATTCCCTTCTGCAATGTCTGATTGACACAGGTGAAGAAGCCACTTTTATTGAATATAACACCTGGTTAAAATACCATACACTACAAAAGTATTTGATCAGATCCCAGATCCAGATCCTTTTACAAGTGTTACTGGTGAGAAGCTTAAGATAGAAGGCAAAAGTGAAATTACCCTTTCCATAAGGAACAACTCTTATACCATATCTGTGGTTGAAGTTCAAAATCTCCTCTTCGAAATTATTTAAGGACAAGACGTTTTAGGAACATTTTGTTACCACTTAGATTTTTTAAGTAAAAGTTTACTATTGTGCTTCACAAATTATGTAAACATTAGAGCAAGCATCTAATGAATATGATAAAATTAACCCTAATAACAGTAAAGACTTTACGACAACTATCGTCATCTGCTGTTTAATTGAGGATTTCCAAAAACGAGGTCATTGCCTTATTGTCAACTTTGTTATTGGCTGTTACCCACTTTTATATGTCGTATTTACATTATCCAACACTTTATTGCCTTCAGCCAAACTATCTATTTTGTCTTTGTTAGCCTCATTAGACTTTCTTCCTACTTGGAACGTGTAAACAATCATCATTGCCAGCTTCAAAGCCTCTCTGTGGTTTGAATATAAGTTATAGTGAATGTTGGTAGTGTCTTTCTTATTTTTCATAAAATACTTCTCAGAGTGGCTACTATCTATTCCTTCTTTTCTGCATCCTGATGTTACACATACACGTTTGTTTTTCTTCTTATTGAACATCTTTGTTAATATGAAGGTCAATGTTAATGTACACCCTCATTCGCCGAGTAGATCAATTTTTATGCCTGAAAAAAAACAAAGAGTTAATCTCCCTCATTTGGACTCAACAGCTGTTGCATGTTGTCGTTGTAATTTTGGAGGTGATGAAACAATGTATCTACCATGACAATTACTTTCTCATTGTTTGATGTTTCATATTTGGAATTCACAACCGACGTGTAACCCAATATCCATCTGCTGGCGTTTCCCTCTCTTATGTCACTGAGTCGTAGTTCGATATTATTCGATGAGCACAATCTGATTCTTACAGAGGTCTGGTACTGTATAAAAGACTAGACACGACAGACTAGAAACTAATCACGTGATAAAATGTCACGTCATAATTTAACTAGTAGATTCTACATTCAAACAATTTTTATCTCGTATTTGTCTTAAATATTGTCCCTCAATGGCAGCTCTCCTTGGTGACATGTTTCTTGTGGTTTCATGCTCCTCAATTACGCACCTTGCATCGTCGGCTATTTCAAACGGTAAAATCTTCTGAAGTGGACAATGGCAGATTGCTTTTGCACCTATTTTAGAGATAACTGCTAATTTCACTCCCTGCACTTTTCTTTCTCGACCCCCAATATGTTCTTCAATTCTCCCCCCTATGACAACAAGGAATATTAGCGTCATCTTTTATCAAAACTTCGTCACAGATAGCTGACACAGTGTAAGCTCCTCTGGTTTACTTTGCATTTATATGATACTCTCGAAGTTTAGAAAAATACGTTGTTAAAATTCGTGACCAACAGGCCCGTAGCTGAATTAAATGACTTAGAGGGGCTATAAACATAGTAATATATCACTAGGGGGGCTAAGAAAGAAGAATTTTTGTTTAGAAAGAATAAATGCCGGGGATTACCCTGGTACTCATGGAAGGCCTTAATTTTACCGTAGGTCATCGGTCATTCACTTCATTGACCGACGGTGATAAAGTTTTTACGTGAATAGATAGTCCACGAGTTGCGAGTTAAGGAGAAAGTAGCGAGTTGTTCTGGAAAAACAACGAGTTGCTCTATGAATAAAGCCAGCTGAATTACAATATTTACGAGTTGTAACACAATTTTTACGAATTGAAAAAAAATCCACCAGTTGATAAAAAAATCTACGAGCTGCTTTTGCTTCCTTGGTAGATACGAGTTGCAAGTTGACATAAAAATACGAGTTGGTAATCAAAATTAACGAGTTCATAGTATTTTAACAGGTTGGTGTGAAGGAAATACGCGACTGGTATTTATTTTTGCTCCATATCCTGTGCTTCCCATTTTTTGTCCTTTTACGTTTGCACAACTTACATAATTTTAGTCCATAATTTTGGTTGATATTTTTAGTTTTCAATCAATTTTATTGAGGAATTTTTACCTACAACCATAGCTAAAAAGCATGGAAAGGTGTAGACGACTTAGAGAAGATCTAGTTTCTTTTTACGAAAATCTGGACAGCCCGAGTCTTTCATTTTCCTATATGAAAGAAATTGGGTACCTAGCTAGTCTGAGCAAGGGCAGATTCAAGGAAATTAAAACTAGTCTTGTTTTTTCTGCTTAAAAATATTTTATTTCAGTAATTATCGAGGCTTCCTATTTGGTAAAATGACGCTCAGAGAAAATATTTTTCATACTGGTCAACAATTCTCAGAACTTTTGGGTTAGAGAAGTACTCATTTAACATACTTAATATCTGCAAAGTAAAGAATCTAATGAAACTATAAATTAAATGAAAGTTCCTAAACCATCAAGAAAATTTTTCCTCGAATTCCCACTGGAAAGCATCAACTCGTAAGAAAAGAGCAACTCGTGAAATTTCTATATCAACTCGTAAATTTTGCTGCTCAACTGGCTACTCGTAACTTGTTAAATTAAACAAGCAACTCATTATATACAATACTAACTCATGATTTTATCTACCAACTTATAAAATTAAATTCAACTCGCAACTCGTGCAACCAACTCGTAACTCGTAAGTTACTTTTCCACGTTTTTACCGACAGAAAAATGTCAGTACGTCCGACCCTAAATTTGGGATTTTTTTTTGAAATTTGTTGCCTTTTCGGTTGTGGCGGATGGTGAGCAAGAAGTTATAGGACAAAAAAATGATGGACAGTGGAAAATTTCTTAAAATAAGCTCTGTTATTGTTGCTTCTGATATCTTGCAATTATGAGAACTTCGTCTGAAAGGGACAAAAACTTCTAAAGTTTTAATAGCTTAAACCTCACGTCTTTTTAGTTGCTTAAAACAATAGGTTAGCTTTATGGTGTTCTGAGTTTCTTTAAAAATGTGGTCAAAAGATTTCCGTGTATTAAAAAGTATTAGTTCATAAAAGGCAATCTTAATGAATAATCAAAAAATATTTCACTCCTGCTCTGAGGGTGATTGGATTGATTGGAGTGAGCCAAACTGATTGGATTCATAAGTTTAAGGTTTGTGGAAATACAGTATATCATTATGTGTTCATGAGTTGTCCAATTATAGAGTAAACGTTTTTAAAAAAACAAAATCCCAAATATATTTAGAGGGGGCTAAATCTAAGTTCAAATACCTCCAGAGGGGGCTAAGCCCCCCTGCCCCCCCCCCTCAGCTACGGGCCTGGTAACCAACAGTCTTTAATTACTTTCTACAGACACTTAACGCATTTCAACAACTTTTCGTAAGTTTCATAATGTTTATGTTTCAGCAATACATTAGAGGAAATGGAGTCAGAGCGTGTTCCATGTCATCTTCATGGATACAAGTTAACGGCTTGCGACTTAAAACAAACTCAACCTCATATAGAACTGTTTTTAGTTCTTCATAGCGTAAATATAACTTGCCCAACGTTTTCTCTAAAGGTGATTTCACTGATCTCACTAAAACGTTTGTAGAAACCACCCAACCTGGGGGTGGCGGGTAAGATGAACTGTTGACGAACTGATAGGTTTCATAAAAAAGTTTTCACTTGTTGCAACTCAAATGTTTCTAAATTGTAAGAAATGATTAAGGTGGGAAGTCACTTTCTTGAGACCTATCTTTTGAAGGCTCTGATGAATGCAGGTGTTTTCATATCAGGTATTGATTCTAGTTTCACAGCGCATGAAGAGGTGCAAGTAAACAATAATACATATACCTTGGAGATAGTGTCCCTAATATATAAAGTTCCACAATAATCTAAACCAAAGGTATGAAACATTAATTCATTGTACGCAATATTCTGGTGTAGCCGGTGCTTCAGGAAGTGTTAAAGGTGTAGCTTGATGTTTTTCGCAAATGACACACTTATAGAGTAGATTATTGACAATACTTCATCCTTTGACTAACACCAAAAACCTTCATGTATCATATTAAGCATCAACGTAATTCCATGATGTACATTAAAGTCAGAAATTTCCGCAGGTCGCTGCATTCATGAAATTTTTTACATTTTTTGGGAATTTAATTTTCCCTAATAGACAGATTCAAATATTTCACCGGAAATTATTTTCACGAACTCATAAAGATTTTCATTTTTCTTTAGTTTTGTATCCTGCAAAGTGTGTATGAAAAGGTAATTTCTTATGAAATGTCATGAATCAAGTATAAAAGTCATTTTTAAGGGAATTTATTTTCACGAATATGACAAGAACTTTTCGCAGGAATTTAGTTTCGCCAATTTCAGGCCCATTTGCAAAATTTGCAAAAATTTCATTACGCAAAAATTTCTGACTTTAAAATAGACTTTTTCATGAGCGTTCCAAATTACCAGATGAGTGAACATGCAATCACTCGGTAACAACATTGGATGTTTTTCATCATATGTTAACCCTTTAGTATTTTGGAATCAATCATTCTACGTAGAAAAAAACCTCAAGGATAAAAAACCTCAATGATATCTTTTGTCTCAAAACACACGACTTTCTTATCAGTTCATTTTGCTCCCCTTTAACCCACAGTAAAACAACGTTCTTATAATCATCCACAGACATGTCTTTTTGATCGAATTCAATAATAAATTTTTCTTTTTTAAACAAGCAATGAATTTTAATACGCAACCAGTCACTAGGATTAACTTTTTTACCAAGCTGTAACTATCAACATTAATAACTTTCTTCACATCGACAAAACTAGAGGTTTGAAATTATTCCTTGTCATGCAACCATCAATGGATCTCCTTCCGAGGTGCTTTTTTGCACTTAGGTAAGTTGAAAACCATTGGTCATTTTTCTCGTTATCTAGGAACGCCAAATGTTTTTGGTCTGTGATTTAGTTGTACTTGGAAAAAGAAATATTTTTATTTTTAAAAAAAACATTTTTCTTTCAGAAAAATATTTTTCCTTATTCTATTCAATTTTTAAAAATTACTTCGAATCTATTTTTATCCAAAATATAATTATTGTCATTTTTTAAATTAATTTTTCTTTCTTTTAATGTCGCCCTTGAAATTCACACCAATCATTCCATTTTCTTATTTCCCTCGCTTGCACATGTCCAAATTCCTCTATTTCGCGAAGCTGACAAACAAACAAGTCCTGAGAAACTGTGATCTAGGTATGATAAGTTAATTTGTTTTGCTAACTAGACTCTGCTTGCCTATTTTTAAAGACCTTCTGACCTCCCCTGAGTCTTTAAAAGCGGAAATCATTGTTTTCAGACAAGAAAAAGGATATAAATCTCGTGAGAAGAGTGCTTCCACCACAACACACTTTTAGCCTGTTACTTACACCCTTGCCATCTTTTAACTAGCTTAGACGAGCACCAACACACCATTTATTGTTGTGTTCAGTTGGGTATACCTACCAGTTTGGATTTAAATTTTTGAAATTATGTATAGTTTTTCCTTATTTCGTTTTGGGCAAACCTTGCTCTTGTTGTGTTTGGAACACATCATCACATTCTCAGTTCTTGAAGACAGAGTCTAAAGTCGTATGGAATAGAAGTGAACTTCCTAATCAGCTTGTCCTTATTTCAAGCATTATCTAGCTCGTATTCACCAAAATATTGTTTGAATGTTCTTTGAACGACTTTTTTAATGGTATTGACTACTACCGGGGATACGTTTTAGGCCACATCTTTTCTTTCACATTATCAGGTCTTTATTTGCTCACGGAAAGAACGCCTCACAGATTGATCTTTTTCTCCAACATACTTTTTTTCTGCAAAATGTCAGGATAATATTTTATGGCTAATATTTTGATCACCAATTCACTCTCTTAATTTTGTTAAATGTATACTAATTTGTTTTCTATGGTGGATAAGAAGCGAGAGTTCTGTTTGTTATATCACCTGCTCTGTAATACGACTTCAATACACACAACTCTTACCACGTGATATGAAATGATTCAGGTCGGTAATACAACCATCACAGTAAAATCAATGAAGCAGCTGTTTTTTTGAAAAGTCTAAAAAGATGGGAAGGATGGTGTGATAATTCCATAACTCAAGAGAATTGTTCAGACCTTTCCTTGCCACTTTCCATGTAATGAAGGAAACACTGTTTTTCACATTATTGCCACACATATCGAGCTGCGGACTAATGTACCATTTCATTTAAGCATGACTTAAAGGTCGTGAAGCACATGATTTTTAATTTCTTTTTTTCAAAGGTAAAGAGTTAACAAATATTTATACAAACCAATAATCATTTTTTTTATATATGTTTTTCACTTCTTTAAACTCTTATCAAACTTTTTTTTAAAGCTTCGCTATACTTTTCATTTCATTCACTCACGCGTGGCTGTTATGATTTGCAAAGAAATCTAATATGCGTAATGTTAATTTAATATGCACTTACGTCATCATCAGTAAGAAATACACAATTCACAATATAAATATTGCGATCCCCCTGAAGAATAGATTGTTGAGAGAAAAAGTTTTTTCTTGTTGTCGCTCTTTTTACAAATTAGTTACCAAAAATTATATTTCACGAAACCTGAAGAAATGTTTCACTCAGAAAACGAGATTCTTGGCTTTCAATTTGAGCCTGAAAGACAAACTTGCCACAACGAAAGCTCGGACAGTGAC